>MU159619.1:41137-148123 GCA_015888305.1 Antheraea pernyi | reverse complement strand
ATAGAAAATATTATTACTTCTTTTTTTCAGTATTTATGACAAGACTAGATATATATATATATATATATATATATATATATTTAGTCGACTATATAAATAACATCATCATATTTGAATACTGGAGTAACGCATTATAATTTTATAAAGAAAATACAGTCAAATAAATTTTGCCCCGAGTATACTTACTATCATCATCACAAAGAAATATCATAATGTTTGTATAGATATTTACCATTATAATGTTGTACGAAGACGAAATGGCGCGCTACGTATTATATCATGTTGAACCGACCCTGTCACGGGTATTCGCATTCTTGAAACCGATGGTAATTCGCAGTAGAGCAGTAAAGATTATTACCGCAGACCGCAGTAGAGATTATTAAAATTTTGACAATTTATTTACGTTAACAGCTTTAAAATACATTAAAGATATGTTTGTATTCATATCATAGGTGGCAAACGAGCAGGTGGGCCACCTGATGTTAAGTGATCACCAACATCCATAGACACTAGCAACACTAGAGGAGTCGCAAGTGTGTTGCCAGTCTGTGTTTGGGAGGGAGGAGAAGGAGGAAGGGAGGGGGAGAGGGGAGATGGGGCTCCGGCACTCTCACTGACCGAACGAAACGCAACAACGTTTCTTCACGTCGGTTATCTGTGAGAGGATGGTACTACCCCCGGGCGAGCCGACCTATTCATGTTGAAACCAGTAATAACTTCTTATTTTTACTATTACATGGCTAACCCAATTTTTTTGTATATTTATTAAAATATCGATTATTTAATGAATTACATAACTCTTAAGTGAAAAGGCGAACGAAACGTCGGTTTTCCGTGAGAGGGGTGGTAGTACCCCGGGCGTGCCGACCCATTCATGCTGAATCCAGTAATAGCTTCAGTGTGGCTCTATCACCTCTACAAAATAACGATCTCGTACGAAGCTGGGTCATTTCTCTCAATTAAATACATTAGTGTGACTATACGATTATATTGCATCTAAGAGTACTACAAGTAAGGTCGATATTTTATTTGAAACCATTGCGACTATTAAGAAATCATATGTTTTTGTAATTACTTATAAAAAATTATAAATTAATTTATAATTTTGGAAAAAATTGTTTTTGGCAATAAATAGCGATGTCATAGGATAAAAACGAACAGGTGGGTCACCTGATGTTATGTCCATAGAGACTTGCAACACCAGGGGAGTTGAAAGTGCGTTGCCAGCCTGTGTTTGGGGGAAAGGGAGGGGAGAGAGGGGAGTGGGAGAGGTGGTCTTCCGGCGCTCTCACTGACGGAACGAAACGCAACAATGCAAGCACTGTTACTTCACGTCGGTGTTTCTGTGAGAGTGTGGTACCACCCCGGGCGAGCCGAACCATTCACGCCGAAACCAGTAATAGCTTCTGTCCAGTAATGGCTCTACCACCTACCAAAATAAAATATAATAATAAAAAATATATACTAATGGGTCTAATTAAGGTAATTATGCATAATCTGAGTTTTTTAAATTAGGAAACATAAAATTTAACATTTCACAAAATATTTAAATTATAAACACTCATTTGGGGGATATTATAGAAACTTTATTGTTCGTGCAATCAATTGAGTCTACTAGAAAAGTTGTTCTATTTGGCTCAAAATTGTTTTTAAACTGTTATTACATATTAATCACGTATAGAGTCGATGCAGTCAGGAATGGCAATAAACACTTCGTAGATACAGTCACTATTTATTTGGCCAGAGCTTCGCCTTACAGTACTTTGTATATATAAAGTGCGTAGATATCACAGACATCTTGCCTTTTAAAGGCCCATCTATATAAGTCAAAGCGATTACTATTTATACATAATTCCGCAAAATAATTTAAGTAACACAAAAATAATAAAGTATGAACAAATTAATGTTATTTAAGCTATACAACAATTTTATATAATTATCCTTATTTATGTATCTCGAATGTGTTTACTAATCTGTTTCGACATGTAGATCAGCGACATCTAGCCTTTCATGGCCGAACTATGAAGTCAAAGAATATACTATTTATTATTCATAATGATCAAACTAATGATTCAATTCTATATAATGATATTCTTATTTACGTCTTATTAAAATCTATATAATAATAATTATTCTTATTTATGTATCTTTATTATGGTGGCGCTAGTTTCAATGTGTCTCTTAATATGGTGGCGCTAGTATCAATGTGTATCTCTAGTATGATGGCGCTAGTGTCAATGTATATTTATAATATGGTGGCGCTAATATCAATGTTCCGGTCGTGTTGCAGTCTCGTCTCTTGAATGTGATGCAGCGGCATCGGCGGTGGGTGATAACATTGTACTTCGACTCTTCACGGAACAATGACACCAATAGGAAGATGGGTATAGATACGTCTTTTGTGATTAAAGTTCATTTTTATTCAAAGGAATATTAAATTTTTCACTCTTTTCCTTAATGCTTACGGTGAAATGTATAGAGCGCACTCAGATTTATCTTAGTCTTAAAAACACTATTTAAATTTATAGTCACAGGCTTAGGATTGACGTAACTTGTACTCAGCTAAGTTCAAGTCATCAAAAAACTTGGATATTAATTTTGCGAATAAAAAAAGTATGGCAAAGTAATAATGTAACAGTAGAATTTCTATACTTTTCTTATTATCATTATTACTTTTTTTATCATAGAAGGCAAACGAAGGTCAACTGATGTTAAGTGATGACCACCGTCCATAGACACTTGCAACACCAGGGGTATCGCAAGTGCGTTGTCAGCCTGTGTTTGAGGGAGGAGCGGGGGAGGGAGAGGTGGAAGTGGGAGGAGGAGGGAGTGGGGAGAACTGAGTGGGTCTCCGGCGCTCTCACTGACCGAACGAAACGCAACAATGCAAGTACTATTACTTGACGTCGGTTTCCGTGAGAGGGGTTGTAGTACCCCGGGCGTGCCGACCCATTCATGCTGAATCCAGTAATAGCTTCAGCGTGGCTCTACCACCTCTACAAAATAACGATCTCGCACGAAGCTGGGTCATTTCTCTCAATTAAATATGATCGTTAGTGTATATTGCATCTAAGAGTACTACAAATAAGGTCGATATTTTATTTGAAACCATTACGACTATTAAGAAATCATATGCTTTTTGTAATTATATAATCAAAACGGTTACGATTTTCAATACATACTTTTTCCCTTTTCTAAATAATTTTAAATTATATCATTAAAAATTTCTGAATGGTTAACGCAATCGTTTGTAATTATTTCATGTGATATGTAATTTTTAACTTCTTAATTATTGAAATCTGTTATACAGTAATAATATTTGATCTGTATGCGGTGGTGAAAAATGATATGTGTGTAAAAGGTGTGTTGACTGAGATGACATCTGATAGGCGAGCGTGGAAAAGGAAAACATGTTGTGCCGACCCTACTTAGGTGGGATAAGGGTAAGAAGATGATGATGATGTTTTTGTAATTACTTAATCGAAACGGTTACGATTTTCAATACACACGTTTTCTCTTTTCTAAATATTTTTTTACAATTTTAAATTATATACTTAATAATTTCTGAATGCTTTACACAATCGTTTGTAATTATTTCATGTGATATTTCTTGTCTAATGTTCGCCTTTATGTCGGCCTTCACCACGTCCAGCCAGCGTTTTTTGGGCCTGCCGCGGGGCCTTGGGCCTTGTACAGTGATGTTGCGACATCTATTTCCGACATAGTCAGGAGACCTGCGACTTATGTGGGCGTACCAGCGGAGACGACTCTTCTGCAGCTTGCCCATTGATATGTATGCGGTTGTTGTTTGTAAATAGGGTCACGTCTTTGAACTGTACACTTTATTTTAATAATAATGTATACTTTATTTTTTATTTATGGAGTGTATTGATATTGACTCGTTATGTTCGTATGCCTCAAATGATATTAAAAAAAAAAACATTATTTATAAATTCTTGACGCTAAATCCAATTTTAGCTGTTCCTAATATTTAACGTTATTTTTCAAGATCGTACAATTTCGTACATGTATAATATGAAGATCATTAAAAAAAACTAAAAGCCTTATGGATGGCAAAATATGAACATAGGTCTCCAATATTAAAATAATTAAACGTGTTATATGAACGATTAAAATTGGATTTAACTCATTTTGAATTTTAACGCACGCTTATAAATTTCTTATCGGAACCACAGTTCAATAGCAGTATACTTATTATGACTATCGTTGATTAATTCCCAGTTCACACACTGAGAGGTTTATATACACTGAATAAAATTAAATAAACCTTACAACCTCATTATTTAAATTACGAATGACAAGAAAAATCAACCGCCATAGACGTATAAACGAGATCTGAATTAAAAAAAATATACATTTGATGGAGTGTAGTTTATCTTACAACTGGAAAAACATACTGAAAAAATATCGCGCGCCAACGAAAATATTCCTAAATGAAAAAACAGCAGTCGTCTGCCCCGTGAGCTTTTAGGGTTGTCAGTATGCGTTATGAGTTTCTTTTAATTAGCCAGTTAGGTCGTTCGTGTTTATTGTGACATGACAACTCTTCGTCCCTAGGCGATATTTTAGCTGCAAAAACTTACTACACTATGCATTTTTTGAAGTTATACTTCTTTCGTTGCGTTTGGGTAAAATTATGACTGAATTTTTACGGGGCGCGCGCACACTGACACCTAAAAGCGACACCATGAAGTTAGTTGGTAATTATCTGTCAAGTTTTTATAGAACTATATTCAAGGTAGTTATTCAAATATGTATGAATTTACAACACGCGTTTTATATCAGTGGAGATAAATAAATATATTCATACATGTGTATTTGTGTGTGATTTTAAATTATATATGGTGGTGAATGATAATTTATTTTGAGTATTTGGGATAAAAATGTTTTTTTATATTATAAACTTTTTAAGTGGGTTTATAGATTTAGATTAACTGTCGGTACGTGTTCTTCATATTTTTTACACTATAAATTATCATTATTATTTAATAAACAGTTCATTCTATTTCTTTTTGGCATCTTACATGATTCTGGATATCTACAAGATAAGATAAAGTTTTTATAATTAATTTTATTCTTATAATTAAAATGTTATTAATTGCATTTAATGTCTTTTTTAAGCTTTAGCTTATAAATTATAACTAAGTATAACTTGTTAAGTACGTACATAAGTACACATATATACGTATTTCTTTATGTTTGCTACCTTGCTACGTTGTTCCGGGAATATTATACACCATACACGAATTGCTCGATATCCGGGTCGCCGGAATACGGAAGAAGAATCTCTTTCTAAAATTTTAGGCTCTCATGATTCTTTCTCTAATACTCAGCGCCCTCACAGTACCACTTAGGGTTATAAGAGATCTGCATAATGACCAACACGGCTGGTAATTTTCTAACACTCACATTAATAATTATTCGATACCGGAATGAGTTAAATAGAATTGATTACTTATTTAAATAAACATAACAAAGTTACATAGATTTCGGTTACGTGATTTGACAACCCTGCCGGTTACCAAGCGTGTCCTTTGTCTAACGCTACTCTATAGAAACAGCCGCGACACTTTTCGTAGAAATAGAGCAAACATTTAACCTTCAGATCAAATTAAAAACAATAAATATCATAAATATATCTTATTAATTGAATATACAAAACGTAAATGGTTATTAAATAACAAGGCTGACTTTGTAAAACGTTTTGTTTTGGTTTCATCTACATTTATTTATTACTAGTTTTTGCTCGCGACTTCGTTCAGATTAGTGTAGATTTAACCTATCCCTCGGTACCAATACTTTTTTGGTGGATAAAAGGTACCCTATATTCATTTCTATACTCCTGATCGATTGAGAAGTTAAGGTGTGAAAGCGTAACAAATAAACTTACTTTCGAATTTATAATATTAATATGGATAACTCTCAGTATACCGCCCTCTTCTATCCTAAAAACATTACATGCTAATATTCCATTATTCGAAACAGTCAAGTCTTTTTCTCTCGTCTCCTGTAGAACGTTGGCCGCTTTCTGTATCGTAGCTTCAACGGATTCAAAGCTTGTTCCTTTTAATTTAGATTTCACCTCAGGAAATAGATAAAAGTAGCGTAAGATGTGGCGAATAAGGTGGATTGTCTAACACTGGAATAATGTGCTTGGCTAGAAACCGCTTGATATAGAATGCGGAATAAGCCGGAACATTGTCTCGGTAGAAACCCGCCGCGAAAATTTACACATTTTTCAAGAAATTTTAAGTCTCAGTAGCGGATTTTCTAAGTTTTATGACAAATCTTCACAATAATTCTTCTCTCTATGTTACACTAAGGACTTTTTCGACAAAACAGAAAAAATATTTCTACAAAAAACACGGGTTTGCTTACGGAAGCGACAGATAATGCATTTTAATTATTTACGGTATTCGATTTGTTTCCATTATCACAATAATACATATTGTGTACAGAAGGACTCTGCTAGATATAAACCATGTAATTTTTGCAGCGCTTGTTAAAAAATATCTTAACAATAAATAAGTTGTTTAAAGTGAGAGAATCTGCGTGCATAGCTAGTTTTGTATAAACACTTATTTATGTTTATTAAGATGATAAAATGAGGTATCTTCAACCTGTGAAAATTAGCTTAAATATTCACTTCAACGCAGACGGAAACAAGCTACAGGTGGTGAAAATTACTGTTAACTTATGGTAGCGCGCTTGGACAATGAGTTTCTCAACACGTATCCATGCAATCGATCCGGAGCTTTTAGTGCAGGAAAACATCGCGATGAAACCACAGCAGGGTAGGGCTTTTTCTAAGCTCGCCTAGCTAGGAGCTACCACCCTCAAATTGAAACCATCCTCTTAAAACAAATGGCATGGTAACGCACACATACTTAAATTATTTTTTAACGCCACACTGTCTTAGATAAAATCTGGATGTAAGATGGCATGTTCTCAAAATCGGTAGTAAAAAAGAAATAGTTATATGTTATTTAGACTGCCCAGCCATCAAAAATAAGCTAGATAGTCAAATTTAACAAGGCGCTGTCAATGCGCTTATGCCGTATTTACAGCCTTTTAATTATAATATCATTGATAGCGTCATCTAATATCAGATGAGATTATGGTCAACCGTTAAAATCGACAAACTATTTGTCCAGATAGTAGGTTAGGGCAATTGTTTCCGACTGCGTCAGGATCACCATACTCCAAATGTAGGTAACTCCTGCCTACCCTGAAGTGGTAGCAATAAAACAGGATGGCAGGTTATCTGTATTCGACAGGAGCGTAATAAGTCCTTACCTTTTGGGGTGTAAGGGGTGTCAAATAACATCTAAGACTTGAGACATCCAATCCAACCTCACCTGCACGTATACTGTGCACCTGCATGGATACTGTGTCACTCGGTGGTCGCCGTTGTTTTTGGATTGTACTGTGCTTACCATCAGGCACAGTGCAGTCATTTTGCCGTGCTACAATAAAAAAACCATCACAGTGACTCTGTCGTACTTTTGTCGTTTTTCGTAATCAGCCAATGTATATCCAGCATTCGAGAGGCTTGACACGGCTTTTCTGGAACGTATGCAATATCCTTCTCGACCGACTATTTTGATAAAGCAATAAACTGTCCTATTCCGTCAGTGGTATCCGACCTGGTTACTATCTGCCCGGAAGGCATCCGGCACTATAAAAGACAGTCACGAAATATCTTTCCTGATCCTCCTGGTGAAATAACGACTTTTGCTCCTGCCCACTCGCCGCGGCCACCATTAGGTCCGATCCTCTGGTGTGGAGCTCTTAAGCACGCTGATAGCGCAATACAGTCACATTATACTCAGATATGTAAACAGACAAACTGTAAGTACACATTCAGTGAAAGGGTTTTTGTTTATTTTCTTTTAGTATTTTGATTTTGATTAATTTGGTCAATTTTAACCAAATTGCAAGATTTGAAATACGTGTAGTGAGACACACATTTTGGTAGCATATGTAGCACTAACGCATACATATATGATTAGTTTAGCTAGGTAAGTTAGCTTAGAAACTCGCGATATTGCATTCAAGGCGACAGCCCCAGCAAAGGATCGACCATCTTGACACCCTTGAACTTGTTAAAAAAGTCATGATAGCTACAACTGCCGATGGGTAGATTTCTCGATGATTACCGTTATTTTTAGATTGCACTGTGCTTAATTTCGTAATGTCACAACAAAGAAGTATTAAACACAATAAATGAATTATCATCATCATCATCATTATCATCAATCAGCCTGTAAGACATCCACTGCAGGGCCATAGGCTTCTTCCCGAAGGAAGTTATGGGCGTAATCACCACGCCAGCCACGTATTGGCGATTTCAAACTCTGAGAAATCCACAGTTCTATGTTTTCCTACATATTACAAGTAGTATTACAAGAATATTTCTCAGGTTCAGGTTTCCTCACGATGTTTTCCTTCACCATCATCCGATACTGTTAGCAATTTAAATTAGTAAATGTACGCGAATTCAGAAAAGTTCGTTGGTACATGCCGGGGTTCGACTCTACGTACATCGAAATCATATTCCACCAGTCAAACTACTAGACCACAACCACATTAAATTAAATCACGACTTCAAAAAAAATTAAATTAATTAATTATAGTTTGAAAAATTTAAATTTCATAATTTATATATTGATTTTTTTTTATTTGGTCTACGAAACTGTGCTTAATCTTACAAATTGGAATTATATATTCCATAATATACATACTTAACATTAAACACTTCTAGACGTAAACACAGCTTACATTATTAAAACGGTGCGTATGTAAAATATAAAAGATAACTATAATTTTAGTTAATATTAGTCTGGTTTTAACATCTATTGGCACCCGGAGCAATAACTATATATATTTTTGTGCAGTTTATTAGTTGATCAAATATATGAGGGGCTGCACAAACTCAAAACATAATATAAATATTATATATCCACAAGCCCCTATACTTACATCGAAATCATATTCCACCAGTCAAACTACTAGACCACAACCACATTAAATTAAATCACGACTTCAAAAAAAATTAAATTAATTAATTATAGTTTGAAAAATTTAAATTTCATAATTTATATATTGATTTTTTTTTATTTGGTCTACGAAACTGTGCTTAATCTTACAAATTGGAATTATATATTCCATAATATACATACTTAAGATTAAACACTTCTAGACGTAAACACAGCTTACATTATTAAAACGGTGCGTATGTAAAATATAAAAGATAAATATAACTTTAGTTAATATTAGTCTGGTTTTGACATCTATTGGTACCCGGATAACAATATATATTTTTGTACAGTTTATTAGTTGATCAAATATATGAGGGGCTGCACAAACTCAAAACATAATATAAATATTATATATCCACAAGCCCCTATACTACTAACTGTAGGTGGTAGAGCTACGCTGAAGTTATTAATGGTTTCAGCATGAATGGGTCGGCTCGCCCGGGGTAGTACCATCCGACACACAGAAAACCGACGTGAAGTAACAGTGCTTGCATTATTGCGTTTCGTTCGGTCAGTGAGAGCGCCGGAGAACCCACCTCCCCTCCTTTCCGCATTCCCTAGCTCCCCCTCTCTCCAAGACAGGTTAGCAACGCATTTGCGACTCCCCTGGTGTTGCAAGTGTCTATGGACGGTGATGATCATTTAACATCAGGTGACCCAACTGTCCGTTTTCCTCCTATGATAAATAAATATAAAAAAACTATGCGTCGCTAACCTGACGCAAGCGGAATACGGTTAATGACGCTTTACGACCATGTCGCTGAGGTGAAAGCATAAGTTTTTCTCCTATCTAATACCGTTCAAGGCACCTAATGAATTTTTCACTTCGATAAAAATTAACATTTTTGATTAAAAAAGTGTTCGATAGTCCCCAGCCGGCTGCGGGATGGGGCGGGGTCGGTGCGCACACGTTCTTGTTATTTTTCGCTTACCGAGCCCAATATTTTCCGAGGGCCTAAAACAACACAGCCTCCGTCGATTTTTCAGGTCGGCTGTTTTTATACCGCGACGTTCGTCGCTTCATTTGATGAAGCTATTATCTTTGCGATATCGTTTATACTGAGAACCGTTTCTGTTTATGGAAAAATTGAAGTTAAATAGATTTTCGTACTTACTTTTATTTAATTTCAAACTGAAATAAGCTATGTTTCTTCTTTTCCTAACTATTCTGTTAACATTACATACAAGAAATGTATGGAAAATTATAATAGGATATCGTATAAAGAATAAAAGCGATAATACTAAGTCTAAAGTATCATCAATATGTCAGTGAAAAACTCGTTACAATTCGTTCAGCTGTTTCAGAGATAAGCTTGAACAAACAACAAAACGTTGAATTTTATTTACATGTCTGTGAATGTATATATAGAGATTTGTAAACTACTTGCTGTGCCCGTGACTCCGTCCGCGTGGAAACTAATGTAAAAAAACAGTAACTAATAAAATCATCTGCATTAAGTCCATTTACTTATTTACTATTCCCTCGTACCTAAATCGCGTTGTCATTAAAATTGCAAAAACTTTTGGTAGAGTGTACTGATTTTAATAATGCCAAGACGAAATCGTACTCGAGGATGTGCTTTATGACTTTGGTGGGGTTTTATTGTGAACTCAATACTTAAGCAGTGATATGTGTTCAAACAAACAAACAGACAGAAATTTCTAAAAATGATTTAAATGTATTTTATTACTTATTTCTAGACACCTGCAACAATTTTGTTTACAAAAATCTAAAAAGTACACACACGTTAGTTTTACATTCTCATTATATGTGTAGATATACAGATGTATAGGAGATATATACATATATCTAAATGATAGATGATGATTTACGATTGGATATACAGTATAGTAGCTGGAAGTGTTTGGATCTCTTACCTGACAATTGTCGTCCGGCGCTAAAATACGCTACGAGTGTCACATTGTTTCTTTTACCTAAAGTTCATTGCTTTTAGTTATTGGGTTTTCCGATCCCAATTCTAAAAGTCCATATAAATATCTTTACAACGGTCAAAGAAAAGACGTTTTACCGAAATAAATATTAAGTGACGTGTCTGTTTGATTGCGTTACGTTCGAAAAGTGTGAATGAATGGATATTTGTCACACTTGTACGTAAAAACTACAGAATAAATTTTAAAATAGCTGTATAAGTAATATTACATATATATAACAGAGAGGCTATCATCATCATCTTCTTACCCTTATCCCACCTAAGTAGGGTCGGCACAACATGTTTTCCTTTTCCACTCTCGCCTATCAGATGTCATCTCAGTCATCACACCTTTTACACACATATCATTTTTCACACAATCCATCCATCCTTTTTTCGGTCTTCCTCTACTCTTATATCCATCGACCGTCATACTCAAAGAGAGGCTATCATAGTCTAACTATTATTATAAATGCTAAAGTGAGTTTGTGTGTTGTGTTTAACCTAACATAATACATTTTTACATACAACTTGTCATGCGTATTGAAGAGGATATAGAAAACCTTTGATCTAGTACTGTTCCCGAGTAATAGGTCAAATCTACATTAAACTGTGCGAAGCCGAGAGCAAAAGCTAGTCTATACTAATATTATAAAGAGGTAAAGTTTGTGATGTTGTGACGTTGTAGGGGGTAATCTCAGGAACTACTGATCCGATTTGGAAAAATTCGTTGTTATATAGCTTATTTATCGGTGAAGGTTATAGGCTATATATCACAACGCTAAAACCCATAGGAGCGGAGCAGCAATGAAGAATTTTGCAACATCGGGATATTTTTTCCTCTTGAGAGCTTCCGCTGCGTGTTAACAAAGTAACTATTCCACGCGAACGAAGTCGCGGGCAGAGGCTAGTAATTTATAAAGATGTTTAAATTTCCCAAAATATAACGCATATTTAGAAATAGAAATTAGTATTAGAATTACACGAAGATAATGTATAATGTCGTGATTTATCATGTTACAAATGGAAACGAAGTTGCGGGCGGCCACTTGTTATTTAACCGACTTCGAAAAAGGAAGTTACTATGTTCGACTGTATGTATTTTTTATGTATGTTAATCGATATCTTCGTCAATTGTTAAGCGATTTTAATAATTATTTATTGAAGTGAAAACTTATTTAGGTGCGGTGAGCGATATTTTTTTGGTAGGAGATAAATTTATAATTTCGCGCCATGACAAACTAGTATGACCAACCGTATTCCGCTTGCACGGCTCGCGTCAGACTGTCGACGCGTAGAATAACAGCCTGTGTACATCTAATATTGGTTTTGTGTATTGTGATTGTGCAACCCATCATGTTTGGTAAATTAACTGTATAAAAAAGTATATAATTATTATTCGGAGCGCCAATAGATATGAAAGAGAGATTAATCATAATAATTTTAATTGACAAATTACGAAATTTAAATAATTCACGATGTAATTAATTTAAAAGAGAACACAGTTTAAATTATATAGTTTTGAGTTTTCACTTGTGTGGGCAGTCCTTATAACGACCTCGACTTTTTTATTTGAATTGGTTGTACTCAAGGGTGATCCCATTTCAACTTGAAGAAAATATTCAACCCCTAACTTCAGTGTGCACTTTCGTTGTGCACTGTAATCGGAGTATATTATGTAAAATACCATAAATATTACATAACTAGCTGTACCCGCAGCTCCGCACGCGTTTTTTTTTATTCGTGTTAAAGAATTGTAAAATTGTGAGACTATGTACAATTATAGAAATGTTCTTTAAATGCAATTGTAAGTACGACACGCACGTCACTTACAGTAACATGTAACGTATACATTAGATATATAAATTACTAACAGCGTGCCAAATGAGATTTATCATCAGCAACATATTTGGAACCTTAACCCACAATATAACTGCCTAGGTGCTCACTTATACTGTATAAGGAATTAATGAAATAATAACTTAAAATTTAAATTTAATTAATTTTTTTATTTTTTTATTTACATTTATTTTTCTATTATAGTTTTCATTTTTATAATGTTTTATTATATTACTATTACTGAGAAAACTCTGAAACCACGAATCCTGAAAAAAAAACCTTGAGAAAGTTAGCCAGTGAGTGCAATTTCGCAGATTTAAAAGATAGATTAATAAGAGACAGAATAGTGGCAGGAATTTCGGATAGTAAACTACGTGACAGACTATTAAGAGAACAAGACCTGACATTAGAAAAGACAATTACTATAGGGAGGTCAGCTGAACTTGTTTCAGAACAATTGAAAAAATTCGAAACAACAGAAACATCATTATATACTATAAATAAACAGAAAAATACATCGGAGAATTCAAAGACAAGTGGAGCTAAGAGGAAAATGTCCTGCAGTGTGGTAAAATTGGTCATTTTGCAAGTAAATGTCAAAGATATAAGAAAGTTTATTAATAATTATAATTTCGAATTGTAAACAATAAGCTGATAATTATTTCTCTAATTAAAAATACAGAATGAGTTGAACTCTTGCTAAATTTCATGCAGACAAAGTCTCGGGTAACAGCTAGTCTAAAATAGAATAACCTCAATTACTTTTTATAAGGTCCGCTATCTGCAGGTGAAAATCCCGTGAAAATCGGTCAAACTGTTTTGGAGGTAGCACTGTGGGCAAAGCCACGTTTTACAGTTAGTATGAACTAAAACTGCTTGAATTACTTTTTATAAGGTCAGCTATTTGCCAGTAGAAGTCCCGTGAAGATCGGTCGAAACGTTTTGGAGATAGCACTGCGGACGAAGCCACGCTGAACAGCTAGTATAAACTAAAATTACTTGAATTACTTCTTATAAAGATAGATATCTTGTGGTGAAGATTGGTTTAACCGATTTGAAGATAGTACTGCAGGCGAAGCTACGGTTAACAGCTAGTTTAAATTAAAATAGATTAAATTACTTGTTATGATATCTGGCTATCTGTTGGTGAAAGTTCCGTGAAAATCGGTCCAATCGTTTTGGAGACAGCATTGTGGACGAAGCCGAGGTTAATAGCTAGTCTAATTTAAAGTAGCCCGTTGTAATTTCAGCTATCTGCCAGTGAAATTCCCGTCAAAATTGGTCCAGTCGAACTAACAGACAGACCAACAAAAATTTTAAAAATTGCATTTTTTAATCAATAACGTGTACAGTTTCGTACTCAATCAGTAAAAAAAAATTGATATTAATACATACAGACACTTCATTTTTATTATATGTATAGATGTAAGAATATATAACGCAAGATTACGAATAGCAGATAAAAGCTACTTACTACACGACAGACTGAGATACCGCAAAAGAGTTCCAAAATTAGTTTTAGATATTTTTTTCTTTAATATTATGCGATAGAACTATCAAAAGATTATAGGAAAATTAAATACAAGATTGCTGACTATTATAAATATAATTCTATGATAACCGTTTGATTAATTAAATAATTATAAATTAGATAAGATTTGTGGTTTCAAAATTCAACTTTTCTATGGTAACATGAAACCGTACGTAATTAAAGACTAGATCAACTTTCCTTTTGATAAATAAATGCGAAAAGCAACAAAAACCGAAAGAATCATTCGTCCATAAATTTTAAGAGCTGCGTTCGAATTAACCACGCTCCTCCTGGGATTATATAAAAACAGTAGCCTCTCGTTTCGTTGATTATACACAAAAAATCGATTAATATCGTTAATTACCGTGAAATCTAGACTTTCGAATTACAATCGATTTTCGCATAAACGTACGCGCTTGTCGATCGACTCCGAGCGCGTGCTCTGTCACGCACGTTCCGCTCACTTCGAAACCGACCGTCCGATTCGGTATCGATACACATTTTTATCGATTAAATTTTTCTTTTCTTATTTGTGGAAGTCGCGGCGACGTTTTTTGGCTCGAGTCGCGCTTGTCTCAACCGATCTCTGCAGTGGTTTCCTCTTTTTTTATTAAATTTCCTATTGTTGACCGCCGCGGAATGAACAGGTCGTTTCGTTTTTTGGGATTAGCTAGACCGTTGGTTTTTAATGGTCAGATTAAACGTCCAACGGTAACCGTTAGAAACTTTTTATGCGAGTTAATTTATAGTAATGTTTTTCTATATATAAATCTTTACAAGAAATCGAACGATAAATTAAAAAATTGCGTTAACGAAAAACGAATTATAGTTTTTGGTTTATTATGTATTTTAAGCAATAACAGTAATTATATGATAAACTAATATCAAAGAGCACCTTAGGACAGTTGACTACAGGAGGCGAGCGAAGAATGCTCACAAAGAGTAACATAACAATCAATAGTTTTTATTTCATTTACTTATTTATTGTAGCACGGCAAAATGACTGCACTGTGCCTGATGGTAAGCACAGTACAATTCAAAAATAAATGGCGACCACCGAGTGACACACTATCCATCGCCGGTCGCCGCTGTCATGACGGCCTGGAAAACCTGGATATGCACAGGCTGATTTCGAAACGCAGAAGTGAATCACTAAGACGGGCTTTTTCGCCATATGCATGGTGGTCGCGACCCAGTCGGGCTTCAAAACACTACTACCCCGCTTTCGCCATTGCCTCGTTCGTTATTCAGCAGGGTGTACCACGTGCAGGTGAGGTTGGCTTGGGTGTATCAAGTCTTAAGATGTTATGCGACACACCAAAAATAGTATGGGAAATATAATTTGTCTCGTTTCAGTTGGAAGTCCGTATGTCATAGAATAGACGAGTGGATGTGTGCTAATAACCACACGATAGATGTGAAAACTTACACATAAATCTTTATATAGGTACACAAAGTTCATATACATTAATAATTTTTTATATCTAAATGAGCAATAGTAATATTTAAATACGCACAACGTATACATTTAAAATTCTACACTGGTCATATACAAAACATACATAATATTATTTTATATAATACGTAATAATAAAAACATAATTATTAGAACGATACACACTCTTTATGAAATAGTAAACGCTGCTGATTACGACAGATGTGTATATTATTCAGCGCGCCACAGACCCGAGCGAGATTGATGTCGGGTGGAGCCGAATAAATCCGATTCAGCGTTACCAACAGGAACGTCACGGTTCACTGTTCAAAACTCCTAAAGAAATTTTTACATTACACTCAGTACTATATATCCGATTTGAATGCGCTAAAAATAGGAACTATCAAATTTACGCATTAAATGACCAATGGGATCGCATTAAGAAAATTGTTGAAAACCATCGTCTCGCCGGAGGACAGTGCACCTGTTGTTAGCCAGTCACATTCAGGAGCTCATTAACAGCACGCGAACTCACATACTATACAATTACGTGCTTTTTTAACAATTATTTAGGCATATGTGCTAACCCGTTTTTTATTATCACTGTGCTCGTTGACGATTGAGATAGGATTGTCCATTCGCAATGGTCTTAAGAATCGGAACAAGGAGTTAGCTGTTAAGTGATATATAATTACATCGCCTCAAACGTAGTCCGGTGAAGCTGTAAAGACCCAGTCGGGTCAATAGCATAGTCAGTTCTAAAAAAAAAACATCACCTCATTTATTTAATTTTATTAATTAAATAAAAAAACTAATTTTGGATTTAAAATTTAATAGGCAATTACTAAATAAGTCTATCGTGTAATCTTTTTTAACAAGGTCGTTATATTGTCAAGATAGTCTGGAAACAATGGAGAAATGTATGTATGTATATTAGGGAGGTATATGATTTTTTTGTTGCACATGTTTATTATGTCCTTCATATCTTGTTTAATCATTATCATGTTAAGGTCATGGTGCAGTTTATCGTTTGTGATGTACCATGGTGCGGAAACTATCATATGTAGCCTTTGAGATTGAAATCTTTGCAAGATTTGTCATTTATAGCATTAAAAGATTTTGCTCGCGTTCTACATTTAATATTATAGTGAGAATTATATTATACTAACTAGCTTGGTGGATGTTGTGCTGCCATGGTAATAAAATAATACTAGAAGTCAACCACAGCGCCACTTATTGGTTTCGATTGTGAATATAAGCTATTCTTGAATCCATCTGAACACACAAAAAAAAGTAAAGTGTACTTATGTACACGCATTAGAAGTTATACTTCTTTGGCGTAACAAGATAAAAATCGATTAATGTTATTTTATCTTTCGCCTTATTCTACGTTTGTAGAAAAAACGACACTAACAATAGAAAAAGTTGACTATAGCTAACTTCAGGGTGTCGATTTTTTGTGACGGTGTGCGCGCGCATCGTAAAAATTTACTCTCATAATTTTTCCTTAACGCACCAAAAGAAGTATAACTTCAAAGAATCATCTAAATCCCTCCAGCTGTTTAGGAGGAGTTCAGTGACATACACACGTCTAGAAGAAATATATATATAAGAGACTAGCGAGCCCAGCGGACGTTATACCGCTCTGAGAATGAAAAAATACATTGGGAAATTATATACCTAAACCTTTCTCCTGAATAGAGACATATTAAAATTTTCTGGTTCAACTGGTTGTCATAAAAATTCGAGCACTGAGAATATTAAGACAGTATCAATTAGTTAAAATCTACATGCCAATTAAAATATTGTAAATGATTATATTATTATTCGAGACAGCGCAAAATCATTTCAAAATAAATAACATAATGACTGAATACATAATATAGTGTGGGTTGGATTCTATTTTGCGAAACAACATCAACATATTTTGCAATCTCTAATTTATAAATTGAACTGTTTACCGCCACGTTGCTTGTTTTTTTTTTGTTAATCTAACTGTAACACGAATACAGAACTTTGAAATGTCATAATTAGAAACATCGTCGTGAAGTTTTCGGTGATTGTTGCATCTATACACTGCCCACGGTTACCGGCGGCCTTATTCTGTAACTAATACTATTAAATCCGATAATAATTTGTAACTGTAGCTAATGCATGTAATTTCACCAATAAGGTTTTATTGAAGTATAACTTTTTGTAGGTGGTAGAGCCATGCTGAAGCTATAACTGGCTTCAGTATAAATGGGTCAACTTGCCTGGGGTAGTACCACCCTCTCACAGAAAACCGACGTGGAGTAACAGTGCCTAGCATTGTTGCGTTTCGTTCGGTCAGTGAGAGCGCCGGGGCCCTCTTCCCCCCTCCCCCTTCTCCCTCTCTCCTTCCCCACCAACACAGGCTGGCAACGCACTTGCCACTCCTCTGGTGTCGCTGGTGTCTATGGACGGTGGTGATCACTAAAAATCAGGTGACCCACCTGTTCCATTGCCTTTGATGACATTAAAAAAAAAACTTCTTTACGCACGCTTGGGGAGTAAGCTGGTGAATGTGTGACGAGAGCCTTACGAAAAGTGTGTGATCGGGTGAGGCGAACAGAAGTTGACAGGGAGATACAAGTTAGTGAAGATAGAAAGAGAGAGAGTTTCGTTTCGTATTATCAATGAAAGCCCATAATAAACTTAAATATTTGTAGAAAATTAATATATGTACATACATTTACAATAACAAACATATATATATATATATACTTATAGATGGAGCTAAAGAAGTTTTACTTCAATCGTGTGGTCTAAAACACACTCGTTCTTTTTATAACGTTGTCTTTTATTGAAGTGATACTACGTTATGGTGTGACTTGGATTTTATAAAACTAAAATGTGTAACAAAAAGGGATAGCTATAAATGTAAAGATGTGTTTTAAGCTGTGATATATATTATAGACTATTTACATACATAGCTGACCCAGCCACGCGTTGCTGTAGCTCAGTTAGTGAAAAAGGTCATTCCTATATCTATGAGATATCTATAACAGTCGGTCCTACAGTTTTCCTACTAGCTGTCCTACAGTTACAGGTCAACAAACTCATTTAAAGTGCCATCTTTCCGATACCGATGAAACTTAAAATTAATAACAATAATCAGTTTGATTATTGTAATTAGAAAGTATTGAAGCCATTAGTCGAAATATAACTTATCTCTCAAGTTAGACCAAATTATACATAAATACCAACTTTAATGAAGATTGGTTGTGTAGTTTCGGAGTTCATCGTGGACAAACATTATGACACTGAAGTAATTACAAAATTATACTGAATTTAATATTAAAATTTCTATATCAATTATGCAGGGTGAATTTGCAATTGCTGAAGCATTAGGTTATATTGAATCTTTAGAATATAGGAATTATGTTATCTTTACGGATTCAAAGAGTACACTTCAATACGTAGCTTCATGTACCTCGCGAGTTCGAGGAACATCGATAGCATACAAAATTATTAAGTTATTGGACGATTTGGTTTTGGTTGGTTTGGTCTCGTATAGGTTTGACGGGAAGTGAGAAAGCAGATCAATTGGCTATAAAGGTTCTTACCAATGATATACCATTTAATTATATACCTTACTATGCTGATCATCTTTATATTATAAGAAAACATTGTCATAAAATGTGGAAGGAATATATCAATGAGCGATCAGTTAACAAAGGCATATGATATAAAATCTTGCAACCGAAAGTAGCGCTATACCTGATTCGACAAAATTAAAATTAGTCGAACTGAATTAAGTACTGCCTTTCAACTTCGTTCAGGACACATTCCACTGAAAAGCTTTTTGTACTTAATAAAAGTGAAGTCATCACCAAATTGTGACAAACTGTAACAAATTGTAACATTGTAGAAGATGTGGTCCCACATAGTGTCTGAATGCACACGTAACCGAGCCCAAAGACATACACTGGAGAATAAAATGAATGACTCAATAAAATCTTTAGGTGTAAGTAATGCCATCCTGGTTTTCCCGACATTCGAGGAAGCAAGAATGCCTTAGAGGCTGGTTATGGTTGGAATGTAAAACCGTTAAATTATTGATTGTTTGTGAACATTTTGGTTTTTTTCTATTTTATTTTGTTGTTAGTCACTATGGTGACATTGTCAATTTCTGACCAAACCCAAATTATTAATTTAAAAAAAAATAGTGCGTGGAGTACTTCCGCGCGGAATAAGTGAAACTTCGTATTGTGGAAATGAAAATAGAAAGGTGTAGAAATTGTTTTTTAGTGAAATCATCTTGTTTCTTTAAGACTAACTTTATTAACATTGCTTGCAATTCACAATTGATCGCATCTTTTAATTATCGAGTGAAGAAATATCCAAATCTATAACATTTACAATAGGGTTATGATAACTAAATTTAGATACGAAATGTTTGATTATTTTTCTCGAATCTGTCTCTTTCTATCCCCCTTCCCCAGGAGCGTTGAACGTTTAACACAACAATGCTTTCATACCCCCTCCATGGTATCGTTAAACGTTTAACGCAACCTTGTTGGAAGTCGCATTAGAAGTTTCACTTCAAAAATAAGTTTTATATATTTAGATTCTATCAACTGTAAAATGTGACGTACAAGTTAGCAGAATAAGGCAGTAGAGTAGGTACGTGTGTAATCATCGAATTGCAGATGTGAAAAGTTTTGTATTATTGTTTTTTATTTTAGAAAGGCTGTCATTAATTCATTAAGTTAGATTGATTGGGATGCTTTTAAAGTTGCACTCAATTACTTTGTGATTACGTTTTGGTCGATGTTTTATTTTCTATTAACACCTTTTATACCGTTACGGTGCCTGAGAATTAAACTGTTTGGATACATTAACAACAATTATTCGGAAAGTCGACCAAATGTATATTTCAATAAAAATACTGCTGTAAATAAACCTGATGATAATAAGAATAGTATTTCTGTAATTAAATAAGTTTTATATTTTTTAAATCTGAAATCTAAATTTAATAATAATAGTAAAATCAATTTAAATTATTTAATTACATAAATAGAGCAAAACGTTTCTCGATAGCGAGCTAAATTATAATTTAACAATTGTTCTTTCATTAAACTCTATAATATTTTCTCAGTTGGTAAGTTTATATTATATGATAAATTACAACAGTAGAAAAAAATATATAAATAATATCTATATATATTTAATTGATAAATTAAATCATTCTTCCTGCTTATTGCCTGGTAAAGTAAAACATTACACTTAACTGCGAGAAAATAACAGTCTAATATCTACAATGATCGTTATAAAAGACGTCGTCGCATCATTAGGACTTTGGACGATAGAAATTATATTTTAAGAGAATTACGACATACAAAATTTCCAGGGTTCAAACATGACATAATAAAGAAAAAATATCAATTATTACAATTTAACGGTGAACGTTAATATAATGTTAGATTTGACACATGTTGATTTGAACCCGCGACCTCGCTCTCGCTACCAGCCGCAATGATTGAAGGCACTTAACGTTCGAATCCGCTCGTCCGGCAGACATTTCGCTGCACGAACACTTAGCTTCCGTCTGACGAAGCGTGACCGACTTCAAGCTTGTTCACCACTAACAGCTATACTATATATAATAGGATAAGTCATACACTTCCAGCGATCGCTCAAATATAAGACAGTGTAGTTGCGAGGTATAACCTTAAATCTACACTTATAGAAATAATTTCAATATCTTATGTTTGTTATGGGTCAATCTCCGAAAATACTTAATTGATTTTGCTCGGATTTATACAGGTAGATATATAACTTTCGGTGTACTATGTAGGATATATATTATGCTTATCTATAGAAATTAAGTGATAATTATATAATTACTATGGAAAAAATAAAACACTGTCAACAGTTTACACAAATAATCATCATATCATTGTGAAGTATTTGTATTTAATCTATATGTATATAGTCTATGGTTACTGATATGTGTGCCTTCATTCAAGTGTATTATTAAGATACTTCTGACCACCCAATTACATCACAATCATCAAACACTGAAGACGCAGTAGGTGGCAGCGTCATTAATAAATTTTAAGAATTTCTACATTTATTTATAAAGGATATATAAGGTGGCTATCGGTCAATGGCAACATGTTTGGACACCATGTCCATCGACTCTTGACTAGTTTTCAACTTCAAAATTGCCCAACAAGCACCTATCAAGATATACTGATAATAGTGCTTGTGAGCTAATCTCATATTTGACTCCCACTAACACTAACCTTTGTTCACTTGATTTGGCTGCTGTTAAAGTAAATATATCAGAGTAATATGTTAGCACATCCAGATAAAAAGGTCATGCAGCAAACTTAAAAAAAATAGAGATATGGCAAGACGGTAAGGCAGATAGTATGAGATCATATTCGTACAGGAACTACACAATAAAAAAATATCACAGTTGCAAGCTTTACAGGATTGGTGAACGTATGTATTGTATTAATAAACTGTAATATAGATGTAGTATTAATCATCTATCACTAGAGGTCACTGTTCAAAAGATAATAAGGTTAAGTAGATTTCTTCATTCTAAAGACTTATTATTAATAGTGAAATAAATAAACTAAAAGATAAAAAGGTGTTCTTCATATAAATTACAATAAAACAGTATGAAATATTTTGGTAAATGGTAGAACCACGCTGAAGATATTATTGGTTTCAGCATGAATGCGTCGGCTCACCTGGGGTTTTACCACCTTCTCATAGAAAACCGACGTAAAGTAAGAGTGCTTGCATTGTTGCGTGTCGTTAGGTCAGTGAGAGCGCCGGAGATCCACCTACCCTGTCCTCCCTTCTCCTCTCCCCCTCCCCCCTTTTCACTCAAACACAGGCTGGCAACACACTTTCGACTTCCCTGGTGTCTATGGATGGTGGTGATCACTTAATATTAGATGAACCACTTATTCGTTTGCCTGCATGTTCATTTACATTTAAAAGAAATAAAATGATATTTTCCCTGTCCCTTAAGCTAAATTAACAAGATGTATTATGGATTGTAATATAATAAAATAATAAATTAATTGATTGATACGATTACCTACAAAACAATACTTGGTCACGCATCGCTTACATCGCTTTAAGATTTAAGTGGTTCAAAACCCTTATTCAAAAGCTACTGGTAACAACATATAAGAGCATTTCGTAGGATCGTTATTCGATCCGTGCTTATAGAATAATCGCCGTCTAACATTTACAATATCTAATCGATTTCGTACATCTCGGAATGTTGATATCGATGGTTTGACTTTCAAGATTCATGTATTATAATTCAGATTTTAATTCGGTATCATGCTATCTGATACCATGTCACTCCTTGGATAGGCTCTAAGAGGAGGGTATATATGAACCGTTGCATATCAAAACTAACAAAATCCAATTTCAATCATTCATATAACATGTTTAATTTTTTTAAGATTTCCAGTTTTTATAAACCGGGAACCAAGTTTAATTTTTTTGTATAATTTTCATATTTTATATATACAAAATTTGAAGACATATAACTTATGAGTCGTCAAGAGTAGAGTGAATTGGCATCTAATGGGTAAGCCCGATACATCGTCGGCCTCATCGTCACTTACCATCAGGTGAAATTGTGGCCAAGCGCGTACCTGTTGAACATAAAAAAAGATATTGAAGAATAACGTAAAATATTAGTTACGGCTAAAATTTAATTTAGCTTATTTAAAAATGTAACGATATAATTTTCTTAAAATTCATTTATAAATTAAATTTAAATTAAATTAATTAATTTTTAAATTTAAGCAATCCAATAAATGTATAAGTGAAGCATATTTTTTTATAAACAGTGAAGTATTTTAGGAATAATTATAAAACTTTTAACAAGTTCAAATAATAAAATAGGGCTAGGTAAAGTGAATTTAATCAGTCATTAGAATTTGCACTCCTTTGCGACCTCGTTCTAGTAAAATTATAAATATTTGTAAGAAATCTAAAAATTTGTCGGGTCAAAAACACTAAATTCTTGTTACCAAAAAAAAAGGGAAAATGTCAAGGAAATATTCTTTTATATTTTCTTACATTGAAGATCACAGTATAAATAAAAAATGGCAACCAGAGATAATATTATTCACTAATGACCATCGTTGCGTTATTTCATGCTGAAACCAAATTCTATAGAAGTCTATAGCCGGGATGTGCACATAACATACGTACGTTAATTAATGTATGACATTTTTTCTTAAATAACACTTGTATGACATCCCAACAATTCTATTATACCGTAAATGAAGTTGCAATAGAAGATCGTGATAATTGAACCAGGACTTGTATATTCTTATTTGTTTTAAATACAGTTCCTTCGTGACTCAATCAATTACGTCAAAACCAATACATAGGAATATGACAGTTCGATGCGGAATTTTTCGTAAATGGGTCTAGATTACTTATATTTTTTTAAACTCGATTGACATTTTGGTCCTTTTGAACGTCCAACGTAGCGCGCGGGAACCAGCTAATACCTTTAATACAAGCTTAGGCTTAAACTGCACAGGCCTATGTACTGGAGACGATGCAACTCTCATAGCTCTTTAGGGGGGTCTAACGCCCACCCTCCCCCTTGAGGGGTCTACTATCTTTCCTCCTCAGACTGCAATCGGGGCCCCTTAGAAGCGGCCGAAATCTATCGGGGGTATAGACCTAGTGCCGGTAAGACAGTCCGTGCTTTCCCGGCCAAAAGGTGTGAGAAGGCACTATGTGGCTTTAGTCCGTGAGAACAAGACAT
Source organism: Antheraea pernyi (assembly GCA_015888305.1). Lineage (NCBI taxonomy): Eukaryota > Metazoa > Arthropoda > Insecta > Lepidoptera > Saturniidae > Antheraea > Antheraea pernyi. The sequence continues at coordinate 123,537 of MU159619.1, read as the reverse complement.
AATCCATCTTTAGCTGACCGGCTCGTATCCTTCAGGGATATCCCCATGTAAGAAAAGGCTCATCATTGGAAATATCTTTGATGTGACGCTCGAACTCTTTGTTAACTTTTTTCATATATAACTGCTCCATGCCTTTGTATATAATAAAAAATGGCTACAGCTAATAGTGTATATTCCACGGTCATGAGTAAAAGGGTTAATCATCGTCTGGCCGCCTAATCGAAGTGTCTCACCGCAAACTGTTTGTTTTGGTCCAAACGTGTTCGCTGGAGATCAACATTTGCCAAACAGTTACACGGATCGTGCAACGGTCATGCGGTTTACATTCAGGCAACGATTCTTATGATGTGTTAAATAAAATATTTATATTTTATTATTGAAATTCGAAGAACGAAAATCAGAATCCATGAGATGTAAACTGATTACCTCATATTCGTCTCGTCTATTGAAATAGTGTATGTTATTATTATACTGCTCTAGATATTATTTCTTTGTTTAAGGGGTATTCGAGTATTACATTAGTACTAAACGAGGGTGGGGGTCTTCGAATCGCTTATTTTTGATGACGTAAGATCAGTATGTGTAGGTCTGAAATATGAGGTGCGCGGTTTTATCCCCTGGGCTACCATCATTTTAGCGAAACACTATAAGATAATTCCTCTATAGACTATAGATTCCTTATTTATAGACTTGCTTACTGTTGCCCACGAATCAATAAGGAAATTAGAACAGATTGGAAATACCTATATAAATGTTTATATAAGCATTGGGGGGGAGTTAAGAGTATTGCTCACTTTTGTTGACAATTAATTACGTAATACTTCAACGACCCCTTACTTGAATACACTAGCCTTAGGAATTGAGAAACTTTCATAAAAATAATGTAGTTTATTTATTAAAATAGTATATAAGCTATGTAATATCACGCTACAATCTTTAGGGACGGAGCAATTACCATACAAGTTGTAAGTCGCAACGTACGCTAATCTAATAAGAGCGCGAACAGATCGTGTGGCGCGGAACGTGCTATCGTGGTTGGACGGTGGGAAACATTAAGTGCGAACGAATTCACGGGGCACAGGTAGTATGAAATGTAATAGAATGTATTTATTTTACTTACTTCTTACCACAGGGCAAGTAACCGTCGAATTTTTTTTTGGGTAGGTAATTCTTGATATTTATTTTGCTATAAGCTGTAATGGAAACACAGCGAGTGTTCAATTAATTAAAGGAATTAACTCATTTTCTCAATATATCTTTGATGGATAATGCCACAAGCTGATCGTTCTCATTAAAGTTTCTAATTAATTACTATTAGTAGGTAATTTAAGTAAGTAGTGGGTGATTATTCACATATATGTAATCGATGTCTTTTAAGAATTTTATAAAAACCTCACCTTTTACACCTACCAATATTTATCTCTGCATCACCTAATGTTTGCCTGGCAGAGAATGCCTTGGGCATTAAGTCCGCTATTGCGTATTTAAAGCATAATGTGTAAATAAATAAATAAATGTCTTTCAAACGGCTCCAACTAATTGGATTAAATTTTATGTTTAAATAATATTCTATATATCAAGTTAACCTTGATAAGTGCGTGTTTTATGCAAGAAATCGACAAAAGTTCAATCACCCATAGATTAAATACCAAAATAGGAAGACATCCAATACCTTTAGTTAGATTTCGTATTAAAGCAACTAGTAGCTACATATGTATGGTATTTATTTGAATACTTATCTAACCATAGTGACTTTATTGTTATCTGTAGTAATATTATAAAGAGGTAGAGTTTGTGACGTTGTAGGCGGTAATCTCAGGAACCCCGGTCAGATTTGAAAAAATCTTTCAGCGTTAGAGAGCTCATTTATCATGGAAGGCTATATATTATCACGCTACGTTCAATAGGAGCGGAGCACCAATGAATAATGTTTAAAACATTTTTTTAGCCCAAAGTAACTATTCCACTATTTCAAGTGGACGAAGTCGCGGGCAGAAGCTAGTTCAAGATAAGCGGCGTTGTGGGTTTAAACAGTAACACCAGGTGATTCGCAAGTGCGTTGCCAGCCTGTGTATGGGAGAGGAGGGGAAAGGAGAAGTTAGGTGGGCCTCCGGCACTGTCACTGACTGAACGAAACGCAACAATACAAGCACTGTTACTTAACGTCCGTGTTCTGTGAAAGTGTGGTATTTCTCCAGAGCGAGCCGACCCATTCATTCTAAAACTAGTAATAGCTACAGCGTGGCTCTACCATCCACCAAAAAATATCACATTAGTGTAACCTCCTACAGTAAAGATTAGAAAAAGCCTTAACACTATGATACCTGATGATACTTCTAATGGTTTTATCAGGATATTTTCCATAACAGAAACTGAAAGAATATATAGCACTTCATACGCTACTGCTAAACGATAAACACTCCAATTTCAAATAGATAAATAGCCCTGCAAAAACATTTTTGTAAACATTAGCCTTTATAAGACACGACATTGTCGTGAAAACTACGCTTTCGCGCGGGAAAGAGTGCACGTGTAAAGATAAACAATAACAATCACCTATGAATTACGTATATACGCTTTACCGTGTTGAATCCTGCACACTCAAATACCGCGTGAAAGAGCGAGTCGTGTAAAGACAGCTATTATGATGTATGATGCGATGAATTTACTTACTTTTGTTTTTATATCATAGGAGGCAAACGAACAGGTTGGTCATCGGATGTTAAGTGATCACCACCGTCCAGAGACTTGCAACACCAGAAGAGTCGTAATTGCGTTGCCACCCTATGTTTGGAGGAGGGGGTGGGTTACCTGCTGCTCTCACTGACCAAGCGAAACGCAATAATTCAAGCACTGTTACTTGACGTCGGTATTCTACGAGAGGGTGGTACTACACCGGGTGAGCCTACACCACCTAAATAACTTTGATTACTTGTTTTAGTCTGGCTAAAAAACCCTTAATCGCGAGCTTACTGATGTACTACCATGTCTTCATCAACAGAGGCAATTTCCGGAATATATCCCCTAGTTATAATACTAGAGATATTGCCGCAGCGTCCGTTGGCCTATACAATGTTTGAATTTTTCTAGTACGGGATTCCATGCCAAGTATATTACATAATTCAACTCGTGGCCACCTCTATAACCAGGTCGAAACATCGTGTACACAAATTCCTCAACACGTGGGTCACAATGGGTCGGCTCGCCCGGGGTAGTACCACCCTCTCATAGAAAACCGACGTGAAGTAACAGTGCTTGCATTGTTGCGTTTCGTTCGGTCAGTGAGAGCGCCGGAGACCCATCTCCCCTCCCGTCTCCTCTCTCCTCTCCTTTTCCCTCCCCTAACCCTTCCCTCCGAAAGATGGCAACGCACTTACGACTCCTCTGGGGTTGTTAGTGTGCATGGATGGTGGTGATCACTTAACAGCAGGTGACCCACCTGTTCGTTTGCCACCTATGACATAAAAAAAAAAAAAACGTTCTAGACCCATCAAATCATACACTAAAACAGACATGCATGAACTACAGAATTCTTTACAAAGAAAGCTCTATCTACTACATGTAATAGGGTCACGTCTGTCTTTTTGTCGTATCATAGCTATTAAGTTGGTGCATCGATTTACTCCGGAGATGAACGCTTTATTTTTATCAGGTCTACTTGTCCCGTATCACGACAATCTATAACAGTACTATAGTAATTATTATTATCTACTCTTTGATGGAATAGATTCGGCAAATTGAGATGGCCGCTCATACCTGGAGCGTCAACAGAAAAAAACTTAAATTAATATTTAATACCATTAGCATAACTTTTTTTTTTTTTTCGAACTGACTACGCTATTGACCAAGCAAGGTCTTAACAGCTTCACCGGACTACTAAGGCGAGCGCTTAAGGCACTCAGCCGATTTTATTTTGACAACTAGCTCAAGGGTGCGCTGCACACCTCGGCTTTGGCTGTTGCCTGATACATGCAATTCGCGACCTATGTAAGCTAACCTAAGCTAAGCTAACTATTCATACATATATGAGTTGTTGAAACATATATGTGTACCAAGCATACATACCTCAACAACCCTTATATATATTTCGTATCGGATAATATTATAAACTACTTCAGTTTGATAAGGGGAAAAAATAAAACCTTTCCACCTGCATGTGTAAGCGTGTGTATGCGTGCACGTGTGTGGAGGTGATATGTGTAATGTTGTCACAGTGATGTAAGATTTTGTGTCATTGTATCGCGCGAATTAGCATAACGTTTGACCATGATCTCGCCTGTTACTAAATAACAAACATCATCATCAGCCTGTAAGAGACCCACTGCAGGGCCATAGACCTCTTTCCAAAAGAAGGACCGAGAATAATCACCACGCCAGCTCACAACGTATTTGCGATTTCAAACTCTTGATAAATTCACAGTTTTATGTAATTTCCAAAAACGGTACAAGAACATTTCTCAGGTACAGGTTTCCTCACGATGCTTTCCTTCATCGCCAGTCGATAGTGTTACCAATTTATATTAGTAAACGTACGCTAGTTTCGAAAAATTGCTTGGTATATCTGATTTATTTTTATCTATGCAGATGCTCCCGAAAGTTATTGTCAATTCCAGACATAGCCTTGTACTATCATTATACAGTGTCACTTAATCGTTATTATTGAGTCACTTTAGAATGATTTTGAAACGATGATAGCTCGACGGTAGCGTGTTTGGAAACTCGTCGATTTAGCATTTCGTTTATGTGTATAATATTTTGTTTTGTTCAATATTTATGTATTATTACTATTATGTAAACTATAGCTTATATTATTTTTATTAACTACTAGCTCTGCCCGCGACTCCGTCCGCGTGAAGCCTAATGTAAAAAAAACGTTGACTAATAAAAATTTCTGAATGTATTAAGTCTATTTACTTATCTACTCCTCTCTCGTACTCAAGACGCGCCGTCATTAAAATAACAATATATCTTGATAGAGTGGTCCGATTTTAATGAAACAAAGACCAAGTTATTCTCGAGGATATGCTTTATTATATTAATTTTGGTAAGATTTTATCATGAACCTAGTACTTTAGCAGTGATGCGTGTTTGTACAAACAGACAGACAGACAGGCAGACATTTCTAAAAATTATTGAGACGTATTTTATTGCTTATTCCTAGCCTGCAACATTTTTTTTTTCACAAAAATCTAAAAAGTTCAGCCACGTTACATATACATTCTTATTATATGTATAGAAGAAGTTTCACTTCATAATGGTACCGCCCGAGGTAGAGAATAAATCTACGTCAACAAGAGCAAAAACTACTAAAACATAAAAAAGTGTGAAAATTAGTAACTAACTTATGCTATATTTTTTTTAGCACGGTAAAATGACTGCACTTTGCCTGATGGTAAGCACAGTACAATCTTAAAACAATGGCGACCAAAGTGACACCCTATCCATCACTGGTCGCCGCTGTCATGCCGGCCTGCAAAAAGCTGGATATGCACAGATTGATCCCGAAACGCGACTCACAGAAACGAATCACTATGACGGGGTTTTTCGCCATATACATGGTGGATGCAACCCAGTCAGGCTGTAAAACCCTACCACCCCGCTTGCGCCATTGCCTCGTTCGTTATTCAGCAGGGTGCACCACGTAACACCCATTTCCCCTTGAGGGGTCCACCATCTTGACCCCTCAGGCCGCAGTTTGGGTCCCTTAGGAGGGGACAACACCTGTTGGAGGAGCAGATGTAGTGTCGATTAGACAGTCCCTGCTCTTCCGGCCAAAAGGTGTAAGAAGGTACGATGGGGTTTTAGTTCGTGCGACTCGGGCATATCCATCCTCTGCTGCCCGGTGAGATGGATATCCGTTAGGGATTCACCCATGGAGAAAAAAAAAAATTGTGCACCACGTGCAGGTGAGATTGGCTTGGGTGTCTCAAGCCTTATGATGTTATTCGACACCCCTTACACCCCTAAAATAAATAACCCCTAATAAATCCAACGACTATATTTTACGATTTACTAGAAACCATCACAATACTTCGACAATAATGTCGGTATTAAGGATGCAACTTTGAAAGTCACTGCACAATCTATGTACAGAACCATCGGAATAAATTGAATGAAGCTAATCCAAGCTAATCTAGTAAGTGTTAAAAGAAAAATAAGGATTTTTTTTAGAACTGACTAACCGCTTTTGGTCTAACGGACCTTCACAGATTCACAAAACTTTTAGGGCACTCGACCGAATGACAACAAATTCAGGGGTGCCAGAGTGGCCAAAGCTCAGACTGTTGCCTTGTATACAACACGAGTCGAGCTAAAAAATAATGATTCTAAATGTGCTCCACTTTATTTGCATACGGTACTCACCGGTCCGCAGTACGCATGCGCGTCATACAACGTAAGGAGATGGGCATGACATGCACAACCTCAGCATCACGCCTGACATTACTTCATTAAAATTCTATTAACGGAAGCATTCTCCTCACTAATTCATCGCAATGTTTATAAACGACAAAACTACCCATGTAAAATTAGACATTATCTTGATCGAGATAAAGGCCAAATTCAGTTGAAGATTATTCGGTGCTTACGTTATTGACTTATCTGATATTCACAAAGAGAGATGTCGACTTTATTTTTGATGAGTTAGAATTGATTTTCGTTTGTTTTAAATATATCAGCCATGAAAACCTCAGTGCGATGGACAGGTAGTTTCCATACGATCGCGAATCCGGCCTCGGAAGTCAATTATTATGTTAAAATTAATAAAAAAAAGTTAAAACAAAAGCCGTTCTATTGCATTTTAATGACGTAGTATTTTATATATTTGCTTTCTTCTCTGCTTCTACAGTTGTTCGCTTTTATGGTTAAAAAATTCATCACATTATCACTATATGTTATAAAACAAAGCCCTCCGCCACGTCTGTCAGTCTGTCTGTTCGCGATAAACTCAAAAACTAGGGAACTAATTATCTTGCGGTTTTCTCCAGTAGATAAAGTGATTCATGAGGAATGTTTAGATATATAATTTGTTTTTTTTTTATTATCAGGGACAACATCCGTCGGGCCCGAAGTTTATCATAATTTTACAAAAGGTCTGTAGAGAGTGTAGAGACTATTACAGTATCGCGGGAAAACGAGGCATTATGACTGACTTCCACAGTTTGTGTTGTCACGATCCAGTCACCGAATGCCTCATAACACATCATTTATGTTCTTTAATTTTCTTCAAAATTTGGTGTGTGTTGTTATGGTGACCGGATAGTACGGAAGCGCTGGGGGAACGTCTCGAATCGGAACAAAGCGAGACTTAGTGCCAACCGCAAGATTGACGGTGATTTTTCTTCGAAACTTGACGTGTTCTCACCCTAATACATAGAAATTAATCTTTTTGGTATTTCTATCGAGATTGTAAATCCGTCATCAATTTATAAAACAAAATATCACTTTCATCCTTTTTTGAAGTGAGAACTTCTTTAGGCGTATTGAGTACTTTTCTGGTTGAACAAAAATCATGGAACTCGCGTCATCGTCACCGCACGCTTCCCGCAGCTATATGTATACTGTGTATATATGTACATAGATATACCTCCGTGCGATATTTATATTTTTTTGAAGTGTAATAGAAGTAATATAAAGAAAAATAAAAAAGTATATAATTATTATTCGCAGAGTGGAAGTGCCATTCCATTGTTTTGAGTTTTCATTTCTATCGCTTATAGCTGCATCTTTTTTTAATAGGTTTTAACGGTTGACTACAATCTCATCCTATGTTAAATGACGAAGATGGTAGACACGCTAACCTTAGAGAGGACTGGATCTCAAGTATTACTGCCGGAACACACCAACACTTGGCGACAAATTTTCAACTTCAGTGTGTTAGCTAGCCAGGCGGGCTTTTTTTTTATAGTAGCACGGCAACATGACTGCATTGTGCCTGATGGTAAGCACAGTACAATCCAAAAACAATGGCGACCACCGAGTGACACACTATTTATCGCCGGTCGCCGCTGCCATGCCCGCCTGCGAAACGCTGGATATGCACAGGCTGATCTTGAAACGCGACCCGCAGAAGCGAATCACTATGACGGGCTTTGTCGCCATATACATGGTGGTTGCGACCCAGTTAGGCTATAAAACCCTACCATCCCGTTTTCGCCATGCCTCGTTCGTTATTCAGCAGGGTGCACCACGTGCAGGTGAGGTTGGCTTGGATGTCTTAAGTCTTAGATGTTATTCGAAACCCCATACACCTCTAAATTATGCTATATTTTCCTCCACCGACAGCTCCGAGTCCGAACACGCTATGAACTAAGCGATTATCGCTTCAATAACACGCGTTGTGGTCGCATATCCACTCGACCGCAACTGTCGTGCAAACAATTAACTCCACTAATAACGATTTCTCGATAAAATTCTCTCATCAAACACTATTGTACTCCAACAATCATCGTTTTTCAATATCATTAGTATTGTATTAAAGCTCAGTGTGTGATCTCTCGTGAGGGCATTAATTATCATTGCATTTGGGTTCCGTTAACCCCAAACCAGCATTTTCAAACCCCTACAAATTATCATTGCATTTGGGTTCCGTTAACTCCAAACCAGCATTTTCAAAACCCTACATTTTGATTAACTTCGTACTTTAATGCGTATGTTTGTTTGTCATGCTTTTATCACCTTAACTACTCAACAAATCATTATAAAATGTTACGTAGGGTTATAAAAAGAACATAGGATATGAATGCAGAAAAAGGTACCCGAGCAATAGCAAAATATATTTTACTACATTAAAGCGAGCGAAATCATGAGCAAAAAGAATCTTTATATATATATTTCTTCTGTGCGTGTGTATATCACTGAACTCCTCCTAAACGGCTGGATCGATTTTAATAAAACTTTGTGTGCGTGTTCCAGTGGTTCAGAGAATGGTTTAGATTCACAATTGGGCCCGTTAGGTGGCGTTGTGGTTGACTTTTAGGATTTTTTTATTATCAAGGCAGGACAACGTCCGCCAGGTCCGCTAGTATTTATATAAATTTACTTATCTGTTTTTCAAATTTTACCAATCTCCGAGGTCACATTACATTTAATTTTAATGATAGTTTAGATGATAACATCAAGAAGATCTATATTTAAAATGCATTTAGAGCCCGTTATCACAGCTGCTTGGATTTATTATCTGTATGTAAAGTATACTAGCATATGTAAATACTATTATTACCCGACTACGGCGATTTCTTTCTTATCTTTTAATGGTCGTTACCGTTGTCAGGTTACAGTTTTTTAAACTTTTTGTTTTATTAGTTTACGGGAGGTGTTTCATTATTAATTATAACTATGATTTACTACTTATAATCATTCATTTAACGACTTTGCAATATCTTTTTCAATCTATATGTAGCTGCTTAGCTTATACGTAAAATCGTAATGATATGTAATTTACCTGATAGTCTATAAAATACCGTCTACCTATCTATATAATATATAACTATATATAATCTATATAATAGTATCGCTATAATCGATTCCGTGGATTCGGAAACACTAGCTGCCCGCACTGGCTTCGCTCGGGTGTACTCACAAATAAGGTTAGAACAAATCTTCAGTTTACAAGACGACCATGTAATGAAATAAAATGGCACAGAACAACTTTTTTTTTATTGTAGTATGGTACAATGACTGCACTACGCTTTATGGTAAGCCCAGTACAATCCAAAAACAATGGCGACCATCTAGTGACACAATATCCATCGCTGGTCGCCGCTGTCATGCCGGCCTGCGAAAAGCTGGATATGCACAGGCTGATCGCGAAACGCGACCCGCAGAAGCGAATCACTATGACGGGCTTTTTCGCCATGGTGGTTACGACCCAGTCAGGCTGTAAAACGCTACCTCCCCGCAAAACTGAACATGAATCTGTCAATTCTGTCAATATTTTTGAAAGTTTCCCTACTGTTTTGTTTCTCAGACAGTCACTTTTAAGAGATTTCTCCTATTTTTCATATAAATATTGTCTTTACAATTATAAGAAAAAACGTATTGGCCAATATATGCATCCATATGCTTATACACTTACATACATTCGGAAATTCATTTTCATTTATATAGATTAAAGAGATACAAGTCATGTTTAGTAAATTGGCATTCTTATTTTCTGTTAGTATACGACATACGGGAATAGAAGTATTGTTTCCCTCATCTCTGCGGAATATAAAACAGAAATCCTAAAACAAAGACTACAGAACCATTCAGTTGAACTCTAATACACGCGTACCTGCCTCATCTAACCTTGACGGCCTAGACGAAGACGTGTTACTGCCCTCTTTACTATTTATAAACATTTCCACAATCCAAGAAGCAAAAAGTTATAATGACTAAGCCGTGTTAGTGGTTGTACACTGTACGGACCGGTTTATGCGAGATGCACTTACTTATTATTCTTTTTTTTAAATTATTTAGACATATGTCAATCACACTTTATGTCATGAGCTGAGATCATACCTTTTCTGCAAATTATTAGCAAACGGCTGTTGCTAGAGCTTAGGTTTCTTGGCGTAACGTTATGACGTCACTTGTAATACTAAAACCATAATAATTTTTACTCCTAAGTCAAATTCTAATATGCATATTCTTTATATATAAATTTGTTCTGTACGTGTGTATGTATGAACTACTCCTAAACGGCCGGACCGATTTTGATGAAATTTTATGCGCGTGTTCGAGTGGATCCGAGAATCGTTTAGAGTTGGACCCGGTAAGTGGCGCTGCGGTTGATTTTCAGATTTTTTTTATTCAAGACAGGATAACGTCTGCCGGGCCTGCTAGTAATAATATAAGACATTTTTAACAGAATATAAAGTTTTCTTGCCTTAAAACTCAGACAGTAGGTATTAATTGTACGCCTACAATATCTGTTACTGAGTAATTTACGTTTAAAAATACGAGTCAGGTCGTATGTAGTGACTCAACGTTGCCTTCTACGGCTAATTTAGTAGCACTATATACGAACTATATAACCTTATACCGACAGCATTACATCTGTATATAACACAATAACAATACACACAATAACAAGGAACTTTCAATGGGAGTAGAACATTCGCCCCTGGTTACCTGAACGGATTTTCATGCAATTTTCATCAGTAGATAAAGTGATTTATGAGGAAAGTATTGGTACATATATCATTTGTCAAGGTTTTTTTGGTATCAGGACGGGACAACGTCCGACGGGCTCACTAATTATGTATAAGTAAAAAGATGGTATAATATTTTTTACTTTACTTACCATTGTTCTAAATGCACCCGTCGATATTGTTTTCTGTTACATTTCGTAACTTGTTTAAAATTATTGAAATAAACTATTTGTTGAAGTTAAACTTCTTATGGCACGGAAAGGAACGATTTTCTTTACGAGTTACCCGTTAAGCTTAAAGTAGGTATGTATTTGTGTATATGTGTAAGAATGTATAAGCGTCTGTCTGGATCTAGTAGTATACCTAAATGAGTAAATGTACAGTTAAGTAATTATACTACGGGTCTTCGATAGTATATGGTTTATGAGCATTCTCTTTATATAATTTAATACATAATATAAGCCAAATAAGTATAACTGCCTTCGTGTGTACACGCAACGTTTTTTTTATTATTTTCTATATTGTAAACTAGGCTGCAGACATGGGCTTGGCGACCAATTGGTCCGTAAAATTACCATGCGGCATACGAACCGTGCCCCGGTTGTGGATAGATGCTACATTGTTTCAACCCACTGGGCGTCGGCGGTTAATGACGACTATTTATGGCTTAAGACGATTTTGTTCTCATTATTATATCGAATAAAGTTTAGTTGGCTAACATTAGCTGACGAATTCACTCGCTTTACTATGTATAACCGATGACGGAAAGCTAACTATTGTCTAAAACAGTATTGAAGTCTTACGACTGAGCCGGAACTTTCGGTGAAAGATAACGCCGCTATGAAACTATAACATGATGGTAAGGTTTTATGTAAGTTCGCCGCCCACTAGCTACCAACCTCAAATTGAAAAGCTGTCGCCAAATATACGTTCCCTTCAAGGTTTAACGTGTTTACTATTGTTATGGTTGTTTACTTTCTTAGACCACATCATCCTTTAATATCAGATGGGTTGTGGTCAAATGCTAAACGATACAAAGTATAAAAAAGCATCCAATGCCAAGGCTTAGACTTTTTTGATGAGTGTATTATATTGTAAACTTATTTAACCCAGTTAACGCCAAACATTTTCATTTATTAATTGTTATGTATTAATTTGGTGGTAGAGCCACGCTGGAACTATTACTGGTTTCAGCATGAATGGGTCGGCTCGCGTGGGGTAGTACCACTCTCTCATAGAAATCCGACGTGAAGTAACAGTGCTTGCATTATTGCGTTTCGTTCGGTCACTGAGAGCGCCGGAGGGCCACCTCCCCTCCCCTCTCCTCTCTCCTCTCCCTCTACCTTCCATAACCCTGCCCCTCAAAGGGTGGCAACGCACTGGTGACTCGTCTGGTGTTGGTCCTCTGGTCCATGGACGGTGGTGATCACTTAACAGGAGGTAACCCATCTGTTCGTTTGCCACCTATGACATAAAAAAAAGCTTTTCCCGAGTCATGTTTTTCGTGTTATTGGTAACAAAGAAGATATAGAATCACCTACATTCTTCCTCAAGTCTCAGGCTACCACCATTCTTAATTTCATTGCAATCGGTTTATAGCTCAAGCGCTGAAATGATAAAAAACCTACAGACCGAGTTACTTTCACACTTGTTATTATAGGCCATAGATTTAGATATAGAGAGATAGAACATCTGTCGGAGAAGCAGACGTAGCGCAGATTAGGCAGTCCCTGCTCCTCCGGCCAAAAGGTATAAGAAGGTACCATGGGATTTTAGTTTATGGGATTCGGACATAACGCATCCTCAGCTGCTCGGCGTGATGGATATTCGTTAGGAATTTTGGTCGACGTCCATTTTACAGCTTTGGTTTGTGTATAAGAGATGAGTTTTCTTGAACACGAATCATATGAATCAGTTATTTCAAACTGAAAGAGTCTGTACACGCTTCAGATGAAGAAGCATTATTCGTCTCCATTACACCAATTTTTGCCGCAAAGAAGCAACTCTACCCACACACTGCTATGTTGACTTCCAAAAAGTGCGATTGCCAAAAAGCATCGACCTTCTAACTCTAAAACTCTAAAAAGCCTTCTAACTTACTCCTTAGGGGTAGCAACTAATGATGTCGGGGCTCGAGACCGCGCTCCTTTTGAGGGCGATTATACATAGCTATGACCTGTAGTGGCCACTTAACATGAGACTGATTTCTATGCTTGTTCATCACTTCAAAAAAAAAAACCTTGGGCGATTTTCTTGGTACTGCTAAAAAAATAATTAAATAAATATGTTTTTTATATATTTCATGGTTCCTTGTCGGTGTAACACATCGTGACTTTTTACAAATTGGAATTCCCTGGTCATGTTACACTTACTTCCAATTATAATTTCACATATAATAACCACTAAAGCTCACCGTAATGATTCTAAATCTACATATTTATAACATGTAACATACGTGTTCGTATGAATTTAGACATTAATTTAATGTTTATCAGTCATGTTGTGATTAAAAAAACACATTTACACTTTTTTAAATTAATTACCCGTAATACGTGTTCACGGTGTAATGAATTTTTATTGTGAATATATTTAATAGATTTTGAATGATTAGGTTATTTGAGATTCCAATGAGGTATTAATTAGTAAAAATTTTGAGAAAAATCTATTCCACATAGTTTTAAATAATGTTATAGAAGGAATATTTTGATTGTAAATAGTTGATATTAATAAATTGTTTTTTTGAAGAAGAAGGTTTTATGGTATCTGTGTTATTGTAAATCGCCACTATGTGACATTGTATCGCATTAACTCTGGGCGTATTTGGACACTGAATATAGTGAATATACGTACTATATCCAGTTTCTTGTAACTTAACTACTTATAATAAAAATTATGCAATAAACCCATGGAAAGCTGCGAACATAGCTAGTTAACACAAAATATCGTAAGATTTAATTGTTCTCATATTAAAAAAAATTGATGTGAAACATTTATAGGTGAGGGTAAACCTGATTGTTGACGTGGCGAGACGTGGCGACGTGAAGCCATGCGCAAGCTACTGTGCGCAATCTCTCTTGCCGCACTGAGCTCGCATACTTATAGTCTATACAATGCTGTTTACTACGTTACACATGTGTTTCACATCTGCCAAGCGTCCTGTGACGGCTCTATTTTTTTTTCAATATACGGCGTTACTTATACTTATACCTTCCTACCAAAAATTGTAGTCTAGTTTTAAACTTCAATTCAGTTTGATTGTGTCAAAAATATGAACCTGTTGGTATTCAATCTGGTGTAAAAAAATTTAATGTTAATTTATATAAAGTTTTTGTGCAAATATATAATATACAGTATATATTTAAATATCATGTCTGATTAGGTAATATATAAGAAATATTAATGCAACTCGCTTATTATGACTTTTATTAAAGTGATAATGTGTGCAAACACCGTGTCGGTCTATTTAGGTCGGTCTCTTGAAGTGAACCTAAATAACCACGAGGAAAAACATTCTGATGAGAGCGTAGTATAATTGTAGATTATTTTCTAAGGTTCGTCTGGTTATTTCCAACCTTGTGCTTATAATCCGTCCCTTAATTAACACATACACTTCTATTCCGGCATCTGCATTTATATCTCCCTGGAAATTTAGCGTGCTATTTAAGTACATCAAATAGTCATATAATATCAGGCGTTTGTGTGGTTTAACAACAAACATATTAGGAATATACAAATACTTGGGTGTAAGGGGTGTGAAATAACATCTAAGACTTGAGACACCCAAGCCAACCTCTCCTGCACGTGGTGCACCCTGCTGAATAACGAACGAGGCAATGGCGAAAGCGGGGTGGTAGGGTTTTACAGCCTGACATTAATTTGCGATTATACCGCGTACATTCAAGTACTGTTAGGTTTGTCGTGTTACACGCTTTTAAACATGCTGAAAGCATAACATCGTTTATATCCCGAAGGTTTTTTCTTTATTCCATCGTCTTATGGAATAATCGGAGAATGGAATCGATTTAATAATGTAGTTATTAAAAAATACAATATACCTTGCCTTTATCAGCGAATTCAATTAGGCTTTTTTAGTTATTTGATATTATTTCATTAAAATTTCATTTCTGGTAAGTGATAATGCTACCATAAACGTTAGATAAGTATAGTATACATATACCAACAACTTCAACAACCGACATGCCATATTTGAATAATGATTTCCTTCATGGTCGTTGTATTTATGAGTTCAAAATCATTTAATTAATAAATTTTTGAATTACTATTAATACAGTTAAGTAAGGTTAAAAAATC
Organism: Antheraea pernyi; assembly: GCA_015888305.1. Taxonomy (NCBI): domain Eukaryota; kingdom Metazoa; phylum Arthropoda; class Insecta; order Lepidoptera; family Saturniidae; genus Antheraea; species Antheraea pernyi. Next base: position 108,094 of record MU159619.1, on the reverse strand, counting down.
TTATAAGGCACCTATGTCGTGTAGAGAGTCGACCGCGAGGCTGAGCCGCGGCTATTACGAACTTATTAACCGCTATTGGCCTAACTGCCCTTCATAGGGATACCGAGCTTTTAATCAACCGAATGGCAACAAGTACAAGAGAGCCAAAATGGCCGCACGCGAATCAAACTAAACTATTCATGTGTGCTAGACTAAACATACATGTATACTTTAGTGAGATACATATGTCATTTTGGCTAAGGCTAACTAACCAAAACATAAAAAAGGTCCCTTATAGAACCCCTGTCACTACCGTGTTCGTTTGTACGTCTGTGGGATGCAGTGTGGTGTGTATAAGGAACTGGTGAATTCAGTGTCACATTATCGTGCTAACAGCATGCTTGGGGACTCCACTCTGGGGGATGGAACCTACGCTTAAGACACTATCGAGGAGCGTGCGGCGGGTGTGCGGGAACGAAATTGACAGCCCGACTTTCTAATGCGACATTCTAGTACTAAATGAGAAATTATGAATAAATCTTATATCCGGATTCCAACCTCATTTCCAATTTACACGTAAGTATTATTATTAATCAATATTAAATAAGCTTCTATTTAAAATTTTCCAAGATACAACAACTATATGTAAAAGAATTTAGTTAATTCTTCTTATATTAAAAAATAGTAAATCTACCTTATTTTCGGATTCCAGTATTCGGTTCACACATTTTACGAATCAAAACATGGCCTTATATATATATATACTATTGGCAGCAAACGAACATGCGGGTCACCTGATGGAAAGTGATCACCACCATCCATGAACACCTGCGACACGAGAAGAATTACAGATGCGTTGCCGGCCTTTGAGACAGGAATAGGCTCGTTTTTTGAAAACAGGCATATTGTATTGCTCTGGAAACGCTGCCGCTGGGAGTTCATTCCAGAGAACTGTCGTACGCGGAAAAAACGCACGTGAGAAGCGCACAGTGCACGACTTCCAACGATCGAGATGACACTGATGGAATTTCAGTCCGTGACGAGTTGTTCTGTAACAGAACTCAGCAGCAGGTGTCAATCCAAACAGTTCTTCAGAGCATTCTCCGTGGTAGATCTTATAGAGGACGTTTTATACTATTGGCAGCAAACGAACATGCGGGTCACCTTATGGTAAGTGATCACCACCGTCCATGGACACCTGCGACACGAGAAGAATCACAGATGCGTTGCCGGCCTTTGAGACAGGAATAGGCTCGTTTTTTGAAAACAGGCAGATTGTACTGCAGAGAACTGTCGTACGCGGAAAAAACGCACGTGAGAAGCGCACAGTGCACGACTTCCAACCATCGAGATGACACTGATGGAATTTCAGTCCGTGACGAGTTGTTCTGTTACAGAACTCAGCAGCAGGTATCAATCCAAACAGTTCTTCAGAGCATTCTCCGTGGTAGATCTTATAGAGGACGCAAAGCGACGCAACGTCCCTACGAAGCGCCTGAGTGTCTAGCCTTAAGAAGAGCACCTGGTTGCCGATGATTTGAGCCGCTCGACGTTGGATTCGGTCAAAAGGAAGTAGGTGACATTGAGGTACTCCGGCCCAGAGGTGGAAACAATATTCCATGTGTGGACGGACTTGCGCCTTACAAAGCTGAAGGCGGTGATCCGGTGTGAAATACCGTCCTGCTCTATTAAGAACACCTAATTTTTTTGAGGCCAGTTTTGCTCTGCCTTCCAAATGACCACCAAACTGAACGTTGCTTGATATATCGACACCCAGGATACTGATTTTAGGCTTGGCGACTAAGGGGACTCCCTGAAAGATAGGAACTGCGTCAAAGAGGGTCTTTTTTGCGGTGAAGATACAGACTTGCGTTTTAGTGGGGTTGAACTCGACCAGATTTTGTCTGCCCCAATCTAAGACACACTCAAGAGACGCCTCTATCTCATACACAAGTCTATTACGGCTCTCATAAATATATTGAATAATGGATTGATTGCGTATATATAAACTAGTACAAATAAAATAATATATAAGTATAAGTAAAAAGTACATGTGAACTTATTATGCCGCAAATTGGTAATGTGTTTTGGGAGTTTGTTGCAAAATCTAACACTATTACTTTAAAAAAACTGTTACTACTCTTACTGGGCTTGAAAGATGAAAATTTGACAAGACATATATTAAGTAGAAGATAGGGTCTTTTAAGAACTATTACATCAGGATTACGCTTATAGGCACTAAATACTGATGATAAAATGTAACACAGGCTAATGCACTGTTACCGTTATCTTTAATAAATTGATTGCTATATTATTAATTGTTGATCTACTTTTTGGGCAGTAACACGAATTAATCTGACAAGCGCTACACCACGCTACCACCGTCGTACGTTAACGGTTACACTACGATAATGACCATTAATTTGTTCCTAATCTACTGAACAATTTACGCTAAGTCGCCTCCACCGTCTGGGAGTTTTCGCCGAATGACTCACAACGTTTTCAATAGTTCTTCGCGCGTTGTATAAAAACATTCGATAATTGCTTGTGAATCGCCTTTAATAGAATTTAACCGTTCAAAATGTATATATAGAAAGTGAGTCAAGTACATTTCCGACGACTTAGAATGGATTAGAATCCTACAGAGAGCCTGACCTTTCGGTGACGGAAAACAGTGCAATAAAAACAACTACTTTCAATTAAAGAATACCATAAAATACGTGTAAATGGTCCCTCTAATCGTATTACAAGGGTTAAGTATACTTACTAAGTGACTGTAGTGCAACTAGTAATCACAGGAGACATGTGTCAACGTAGGTGCAATAGGGACAATTTTTTTTTTCTATTCCTGTCTTGATGTTGCAAAATCTAACACTATTACTTTAAAAAAACTGTTACTACTCTTACTGGGCTTGAAAGATGAAAATTTGACAAGACATATATTAAGTAGAAGATAGGGTCTTTTAAGAACTATTACATCAGGATTACGCTTATAGGCACTAAATACTGATGATAAAATGTAACACAGGCTAATGCACTGTTACCGTTATCTTTAATAAATTGATTGCTATATTATTAATTGTTGATCTACTTTTTGGGCAGTAACACGAATTAATCTGACAAGCGCTACACCACGCTACCACCGTCGTACGTTAACGGTTACACTACGATAATGACCATTAATTTGTTCCTAATCTACTGAACAATTTACGCTAAGTCGCCTCCACCGTCTGGGAGTTTTCGCCGAATGACTCACAACGTTTTCAATAGTTCTTCGCGCGTTGTATAAAAACATTCGATAATTGCTTGTGAATCGCCTTTAATAGAATTTAACCGTTCAAAATGTATATATAGAAAGTGAGTCAAGTACATTTCCGACGACTTAGAATGGATTAGAATCCTACAGAGAGCCTGACCTTTCGGTGACGGAAAACAGTGCAATAAAAACAACTACTTTCAATTAAAGAATACCATAAAATACGTGTAAATGGTCCCCCTAATCGTATTACAGGGGTTAAGTATACTTACTAAGCGACTGTACTGCAACTAGTAATCACAGGAGACATGTGTCAACGTAGGTGCAATAGGGACAAGTTTTTTTCCTATTCCTGTCTTGATTAAGGTACCGCTTAAGTTGTACCTTCCTTCCCTTGTTTGTTATGGTACCGCTAAGTTGTGCCATCTTGTAGTGGCTGTGACTCGCTACATGCTCACATACTCACAGCTGTGGTGTAACTTCCCGACAGTGGGTGGGGGCGCCCGCTGTAATTGATGGGAACCCGTGGAGCGAAGCACGGGCCACGGCTGCTGCTTCTGGAGGAAGAAGGAGGGGTCCGGCCCCCCTCGAGACGTAGGTCGACCCGCTGACCACCTACGGGCGACCCCAGCGCGTGACCAGGGCGCGGAGAATGCTCGCGCAATCCAAACCCTGGTTACATTTCGCGCCGTGCGGCCGTTGAAGTTATTAGCCGGTATGACGACTGCTGGAGGTGTATCCTATGCAGGATTTTCCCCACCTAAAAAGAAAGGTGCAATAGGGGCGAGATACGTGCGCCGGTGAACCTGCTCCCCTTTCAGCGACTTCTGCGTCCCTCTGATACCTAAATTTGTGTTCTGCGCATCTACTTCAGAGCGGTCAAAAGTTTGACACGGACTATAGTATTAACACAATGACAATTGAAAAAAGAATAAAAGACAGAATAAAATTAATCCATTCAAATAAAAAGTTCCAATAGCAGTACCTAGCTATAAATTACTGGCTGGTATGCGTCTATAACATATTTTTAATTATAAAATTCTTTTGTGTAAATAAATAAGGTAAATAAACAGTGGCATAGGGCCCAACAGAGTTGGCCGTGCAACTGATACTGAAAAACCACCTAATGAAATATCAACTTTAACTCTTTTTACAAACCGTATTAATGTGGCAGACACCTATAATTGTTAAATTATGATATATTTTCTCCCTAAACCAATCTCGAGCTTGAGCTCAATCTTTAGCTTATATGTTGTCCCAAGCTATGTTCAAGTCGTCTATGAAAACCTTATAATTGTTGGTTTAGTAATTTATGAGATTAGCGTGTTCAAACATATACTTAGATAACATTTTTAAAATAAATTTAATGTACTCAGTTAATCTACCACTTGCAATCGCTTTTTGGCTTATATCTTCAAAGTACAAACACGACAGGTGTATAATTTTATTATAGTTTAAATGTATCGCTTTTGCTTTTTTAATTATTATAAAAAATGATAAATTTTTATTACGATAAAATAACCTACACAATAATTTAAGTGTAGTAAAAAACTCCTTCAAATTTGTACTAGAATTTTAAATTCATCGCACATCTGCATCCGTTAAACCGAACAGATTTATCGATTACATCCGCCAACGGTTCGGCTGCCGACAACCTCGAGCGCTGATTGGCGTTTCAATCTGATTGGTCAGTAATTCCCGCGTTTGTATCTGATTGGTCGGGATCGCTAGAGGCGCATGCGCTGTCGGGTGCGCGGAGAAATTCATTTCAATATTTTTCGAGCTGATATCGAAGCTCAGAGGATATATTTACGATGGATATAATTATAGGCATTTACATAGCTCGGTTATTGTATGATAGAGTTTAATTTATCTTTTCATCTCACGGACTAAACAGCAGGACTAAAGTGTTCAGAACATCCAATAATATAATTATTATAAGTCAATTTTCCCTAAATCCAATGTATGGTATAATTTATTAATACACAATAATTAGTAAGAATTTAAATTATTTTCATATCATTAAGGTTGCATCTTCTAGTATGAAATGAAGTAGGTAAAACTCTTGTACATACTATTTTCAAGAAATACAATTATTAGATGTTTGAATCAAAAATATAGTATAATAATTTCTATACGAGATTGATAATACATATTCACGATATAAATAGTTCGCTAAAGATTCAACAATTTGCATTTCTAACAGAAAGGAGGGTGCTCGGCACCCTCGAGACGTAGGTCGACCCGCTGACCACCTACGGGCGACCCCAGCGCGTGACCAGGGCGCGGAGAATGCTCGCGCAATCCAAACCCTGGTTACATTTCGCGCCGTGCGGCCGTTGAAGTTATTAGCCGGTATGACGACTGCTGGAGGTGATCCTATGCAGGATTTTCCCCACCTAAAAAGAAAGGTGCAATAGGGGCGAGATACGTGCGCCGGTGAACCTGCTCCCCTTTCAGCGACTTCTGCGTCCCTCTGATACCTAAATTTGTGTTCTGCGCATCTACTTCAGAGCGGTCAAAAGTTTGACACGGACTATAGTATTAACACAATGACAATTGAAAAAAGAATAAAAGACAGAATAAAATTAATCCATTCAAATAAAAAGTTCCAATAGCAGTACCTAGCTATAAATTACTGGCTGGTATGCGTCTATAACATATTTTAAATTATAAAATTCTTTTGTGTACAAGATTTTTGAAGTAGTATTATAAGGTAAATAAACAGTGGCATAGGGTCCAACAGAGTTGGCCGTGCAACTGATACTGAAAAACCACCTAATGAAATACCAACTTTAACTCTTTTTACAAACCGTATTAATGTGGCAGACACCTATAATTGTTAAATTATGATATATTTTCTCCCTAAACCAATCTCGAGCTTGAGCTCAATCTTTAGCTTATATGTTGTCCCAAGCTATGTTCAAGTCGTCTATGAAAACCTTATAATTGTTGGTTTAGTAATTTATGAGATTAGCGTGTTCAAACATATACTTAGATAACATTTTTAAAATAAATTTAATGTACTCAGTTAATCTACCACTTGCAATCGCTTTTTGGCTTATATCTTCAAAGTACAAACACGACAGGTGTATAATTTTATTATAGTTTAAATGTATCGCTTTTGCTTTTTTAATTATTATAAAAAATGATAAATTTTTATTACGATAAAATAACCTACACAATAATTTAAGTGTAGTAAAAAACTCCTTCAAATTTGTACTAGAATTTTAAATTCATCGCACATCTGCATCCGTTAAACCGAACAGATTTATCGATTACATCCGCCAACGGTTCGGCTGCCGACAACCTCGAGCGCTGATTGGCGTTTCAATCTGATTGGTCAGTAATTCCCGCGTTTGTATCTGATTGGTCGGGATCGCTAGAGGCGCATGCGCTGTCGGGTGCGCGGAGAAATTCATTTCAATATTTTTCGAGCTGATATCGAAGCTCAGAGGATATATTTACGATGGATATAATTATAGGCATTTACATAGCTCGGTTATTGTATGATAGAGTTTAATTTATCTTTTCATCTCACGGACTAAACAGCAGGACTAAAGTGTTCAGAACATCCAATAATATAATTATTATAAGTAAATTTTACCATACATTGGATTTAGGGAAAATTGACTTATAATAATTCTATTACTAGATGTTCTGAACACTTTAGTCCTGCTGTTTAGTCCGTGAGATGAAAAGATAAATTAAGCTCTATCATACAATAACCGAGCTATGTAAATGCCTATAATTATATCCATCGTAAATATAACCTCTGAGCTTCGATATCAGCTCGAAAAATATTGAAATGAATTTCTCCGCGCACCCGACAGCGCATGCGCCTCTAGCGATCCCGACCAATCAGATACAAACGCGGGAATTACTGACCAATCAGATTGAAACGCCAATCAGCGCTCGAGGTTGTCGGCAGCCGAACCGTTGGCGGATGTAATCGATAAATCTGTTCGGTTTAACGGATGCAGATGTGCGATGAATTTAAAATTCTAGTACAAATTTGAAGGAGTTTTTTACTACACTTAAATTATTGTGTAGGTTATTTTATCGTAATAAAAATTTATCATTTTTTATAATAATTAAAAAAGCAAAAGCGATACATTTAAACTATAATAAAATTATACACCTGTCGTGTTTGTACTTTGAAGATATAAGCCAAAAAGCGATTGCAAGTGGTAGATTAACTGAGTACATTAAATTTATTTTAAAAATGTTATCTAAGTATATGTTTGAACACGCTAATCTCATAAATTACTAAACCAACAATTATAAGGTTTTCATAGACGACTTGAACATAGCTTGGGACAACATATAAGCTAAAGATTGAGCTCAAGCTCGAGATTGGTTTAGGGAGAAAATATATCATAATTTAACAATTATAGGTGTCTGCCACATTAATACGGTTTGTAAAAAGAGTTAAAGTTGATATTTCATTAGGTGGTTTTTCAGTATCAGTTGCACGGCCAACTCTGTTGGGCCCTATGCCACTGTTTATTTACCTTATTTATTTACACAAAAGAATTTTATAATTAAAAATATGTTATAGACGCATACCAGCCAGTAATTTATAGCTAGGTACTGCTATTGGAACTTTTTATTTGAATGGATTAATTTTACTTGAGACATCCAAGCCAACCTCACCTGCACGTGGTGCACCCTGCTGAATAACGAACGAGGCAATGGCGATAGCGGGGTGGTAGGGTTTTACAGCCTGACTGGGTCGCAACCACCATGTATATGGCGAAAAGCCCGTCATAGTGATTCGCTTCTGCGGGTCGCGTTTCGGGGTCAGCCTGTGCATATCCAGCTTTTCGCAGGCCGGCATGACAGCGGTGACCGGCGATGGACATTGGATAGTGTGTCACTCGGTGGTCGCCATTGTTTTTGGATTGTACTGTGCTTACCATCAGGCACAGTACAGTCACTTTGCTGTGCCACTATAAAAAAAAAATGCTACACCTAAACCTTCCTTGTGAATCACTATATTCAGCGTTATTGTTGATCGAAGATATTCAGTAATGAACATCGGATCTTAATCCGTACAATAGTTTTTGAGTTTATCGCGAATAGACAGACAGGCGCGGAGGAGGACTTTGATTTATAATACGTATTGATTTGGATAAAATCTCTTCATGGATTTAGTATCGCAGAAGAGGCTAAATAACTACGTGTTTATTTGTCGACTAAACTCAACCGTTTATAATAAATTAACGAATGAGTTATTTACTAAATTCGTACAAATTAAAATAATATAATTATATAATATACTAGTAGGCCCGGCGGACTTTGTCTTGCCGTGATAATTAGATAAACTGATCCACGAGGAAGGTTTAGGTATATAATTTGTTAAGGTGTTTTTTATTATCACGGCAAGACAAAGTCCGCCGGGCCTACTAGTATATTATATAATTATATTATTTTAATTTGTACGAATTTAGTAAATAACTCATTCGTTAATTTATTATAAACGGTTGAGTTTAGTCGACAAATAAACACGTAGTTATTTAGCCTCTTCTGCGATACTAAATCCATGAAGAGATTTTATCCAAATCAATACGTATTATAAATCAAAGTCCTCCTCCGCGCCTGTCTGTCTATTCGCGATAAACTCAAAAACTATTGTACGGATTAAGATCCGATGTTCATTACTGAATATCTTCGATCAACAATAACGCTGAATATAGTGATTCACAAGGAAGGTTTAGGTGTAGCATTTTTTTTTTATAGTGGCACAGCAAAGTGACTGTACTGTGCCTGATGGTAAGCACAGTACAATCCAAAAACAATGGCGACCACCGAGTGACACACTATCCAATGTCCATCGCCGGTCACCGCTGTCATGCCGGCCTGCGAAAAGCTGGATATGCACAGGCTGACCCCGAAACGCGACCCGCAGAAGCGAATCACTATGACGGGCTTTTCGCCATATACATGGTGGTTGCGACCCAGTCAGGCTGTAAAACCCTACCACCCCGCTATCGCCATTGCCTCGTTCGTTATTCAGCAGGGTGCACCACGTGCAGGTGAGGTTGGCTTGGATGTCTCAAGTTGCCAACTGCTGAAGAATTGAAGGGTTGAAAGCAGGCTTTCAACGGCCGGAAATATGTTCCAGCGCAATCCTTTAAGCGCTGTATTTTGCCATATGTTTACGTAAGGCTTTCTTTCAATTTCTTTAACAACACTTTCTCATCGGTCGGCCGTTAACTACGCTACCCCCGCTAGAGCTGAAAGGCAGAGATGACACCAACCAAGGAAAGCGATATGAGCGTCTTGAAACAATAAGACATTATTTCTGGCGTAGATGGCAGAAAGAATATTTGTCGGAACTTCAGCAGAGAACAAAATGGCGAAAGGGCAAAGCACAACTCAATATAGGGGATACGGTGCTCCTAGCAGAAGACAACACTCCTCCATTAAACTGGCGCCTTGGGCGAGTTCTACAGCTATTTCCTGGGCCCGACGCAGTGGCACCAGTCGCAGAAATCAAAACTGTTCGTGGTAGTGTTCGGCGACCATTTACACGCCTCTGCCCGCTGCCAACTGCTGAAGAATTGAAGGGTTGAAAGCAGGCTTTCAACGGCCGGAAATATGTTCCAGCGCAATCCTTTAAGCGCTGGATTTTGCCATATATTTACATAAGGCGCTTAACTTGATAGTTACTAACAAAAAAGTGCATATGTCATTCACTTCTCATCTGACCGTTATTCTATACGCATCACTGTATAAATATTTTAAAGTACAAGGTCTTTTATTATATGAGCCCCAGTGTATAACAAAAATATACACTAACACTATTACCTAAAAAACTATTTTCTGTCTTCGTGAGTCTGAAGCATGGAACGACTTATTTGTTGCTGCTTCTAGTATTTAAATTATGTTACTCTATTATTAAATCCAGCTTATCTAAACATTTCATTGTTTAGTAGTTATTGCTGTCGGAACAACTTACCTCTGGGACTTCTAGCCCCGCTCTCCTACATAGAAAAAGAGATAGGGTATCTTTACTTGTATTGCCCTATTATTGTATTAGCTATCTGCGTGTTGATTGACCTAAGTAATATTATAAATGCGAATGAGGATTTGTATATTTTTTACGATCTCACTCCTTAACTATTCAATGCATGATAATTAAATTTTGGATATAGGTTACCAGGGACTCAGAGAAAGCCATAGGATACCTCCATCCAGAACAAAGTTTGTTTTCGAAGGATATATCAAATCTACAATTCATACGAGTAAGGCCACTAATATATATTATTCAGATATATATTACGACGATGTAACACAAACAAAAAGTTATATCTGATATTTTATTTATAAAACGAAATGAAGCTTTCGAGTGTAGCAAAATGCGTGTTTATTTTCTCTTGGCAACTTAAAATAGATTGCTTAAGAGAAAGTTTTGCATTTGTAATTGGATTAAAAAAACACATAAGTAAATAAATCATTCAATTAAATAACCATAGAATTAGTAATTACAGTGAGACTTCAATTTATCGGCTACTGTTGTGTGCGCCGCAGAGCTGCTCTGATCGTTTTCTGCGGCAAAATAATGAATACGTCCAAGAGTTATTGCAGCGCGTAATGACTGCTTCGAGTATCATTTATCGATGGAATATCTTGGAGTATTCGTATTCATGCTTAGTTCCATATTATAGCATGTTTTACGTAATAATTGTTTGTTTATTTGTATTATATTCTATTTATTTAATTGTACGGCTAAATAGATTATCCATTTTTTATTATCCTCGATCGATTGGTTACTACTCTACTTGTCACTGCGTGGTTCTATTTATGTGGAACATTTGTAACTCTTTCTTTAGCGCCACACGGGGAACACATTGGGTCGCACGTGATCTGCGGAGGTACCGGACGTGACGGCGCTCGCGTTGTGTCTGCCACCGCTTCTACTCGCTCGGGTGTCATACACCATATTAGTTTCAAGCTCTCTCTCTTTCTGTAATTACTCCTGCGGCATGATTTATATATATACGTTTGACAATATATAGATATTGATATAAGCGGATTTCAGTGCCAAAAGGTTATTATAGAGTGGATCAATATGTGAACAATGGTGATGTCTGGAAGTGAGTCCTCTCTGTGCATTCACTAAAAATGATTGTAACGTGTGACGTATTTTAAATATACACGTATGTTAAAAAGATAAACCAGATCGAGTTTCTTGCCGGTTCTTCTCGATGACTGGTTTGTTTTCCGAATCGGTGGAAGCTTTGACGTTCATAAGCGCCTTCTCAGGGCCTAAATTGAATTAAGGATATTTTGATTTTGCTATATGTAGAGATGGAATGTAGAGGGATGTAGAAATGCAACTGCTGGAACACTATTAAAGATCAAACCCTCCAGCAAAACTTCACGGTATTTGACTGACAAACTTTCGTGTGTTCCAGCAGTTGCATTTCTACATCCCTCTACATTCCATCTCTACATATAGCAAAACTTACACGTTATAGCACTAGAATGTCACAATCACGTAGGACTTTTCAAATAAAACAACTATATTTACAATTGTATATATCTGCGTGTTGATTGACCTAAGTAATATTATAAATGCGAATGAGGATTTGTATATTTTTTACTATTAAAGTCCTTAACTATACAATGCATCATAATTAAATTTTGGATATAGGTTACCAGGGACTCAGAGAAAGCCATAGGATACCTCCATCCAGAACAAAGTACTGTTTTCGAAGGATATATCAAATCTACAATTCATACGAGTAAGGCCATTATTATTATCTGAATAGATATTATTCAGATATATATTACGACGATGTAACACAAACAAAAAGTTATATCTGATATTTTATTTATAAAACGAAATGAAGCTTTCGAGTGTAGCAAAATGCGTGTTTATTTTCTCTTGACAACTTAAAATAGATTGCTTAAGAGAAAGTTTTGCATTTGTAATTGGATTAAAAAAACACATAAGTAAATAAATCATTCAATTAAATAACCATAGAATTAGTAATTACAGTGAGACTTCAATTTATCGGCTACTGTTGTGTGCGCCGCAGAGCTGCTCTGATCGTTTTCTGCGGCAAAATAATGAATACGTCCAAGAGTTATTGCAGCGCGTAATGACTGCTTCGAGTATCATTTATCGATGGAATATCTTGGAGTATTCGTATTCATGCTTAGTTCCATATTATAGCATGTTTTACGTAATAATTGTTTACTTATTTGTATTATATTCTATTTATTTAATTGTACGGCTAAATAGATTATCCATCTTTTATTATCCTCGATCGATTGGTTACTACTCTACTTGTCGCTGCGTGGTTCTATTTATGTGGAACATTTGTAACTCTTTCTTTAGCGCCACACGGGGAACATATGTAGGGGAATGATAGGTTTCTACGGACGCGAGTAACATCAGCCCCCCATACTATAGTATTTGGCTCAGTGGATAGTTTGTTTGGAAACTGCGTCGATCGACGTAAGTGCGAATCTTTGCGACTGAGTTTTTTGGTGAAGGAAAAAATCACGATGAAACCATAGCATGGTGGTAGGGCTTTTCCGAACTTCCCCTTTTTTTTTCAGCAGAGGATGGATATGCCCGAGTCGCACGGACCAAAACCCCATGGTACCTTCTTACACCTTTTGGCCAGAGGAGCAGGGACTGTCTAATCAACACTACGTCTGCTCCTCCAACAGGTGTTATCCCCTCCTAATGGGCCCAAACTGCGGATGGTGGACCCCTCAAGGGGACATGGGTGTTACCCCCCCTAACGAACTGTGGGAGTCACATTAGCGTAATGCACCTCCACTACTACCTACCTATCTTTAAGCAGAAAACGTGTCGCTAAGCATCTTTTGGTGCGTTCCAATAGCCCACTTGAGAACGAGTTCCCCTCTTTGTATTGCGTGTTTATCATCTTAAACCACATGGTCATTTCAGATCGGATGATGTTGCGATCAAACGCTAAAATTTTATACATATTCGCCAAAATTGTCGACTGTCGATAGCTCGTATGTAACTAACAAAACTTTAGCTTTGGGCATAAATCACGTAGTAGTATTCTGCTGGGGGAGTAGACGTAGTGCCAGTTCGGCAGCTCCTGCTCCCCGGCCTATAGATGATTGAAGGTACCATGGGGTAAAATGGGGTTTAAATGGGGTCCTTTAAAAAAAAGGAAAAGGTATTACAGTATGAGATTAATAGCATATATATCTTTGCCATGTATTACTTTCAAAATATTTTATTTTCGAATTTATTTTATAACTTGTGCTAAAGCATCTTCCTTATGATAAATTTCAGGAGTGTAACTCATGGAGAGTACTCTATAGATTTTATTAATCGATTAGGGAGTGTGACATTTAATAAGAACTGCCGTGCTTATTTATTGCATTAAGTTTGAGTTTATTTACATCATTATGAGGCCATTGACCTTTCTATACATTTTTTTTTTATTCCATACTAGTTGTTTTCGCAAAGAGATCATTTGGTATTGACAATATAAAGGGAGAGAGGAGTGATCGCAATAATTCGCAGTCATTTGAATTTTATGAAAAAAACAAAACAATTAAAATTTTTTTTACAACCAGCCAGTATGTCATCAATAACAAAAAAGTTTACTTACCTACGCATTTTGTTTGAGTAAATACTTAGAAATTAATTAATATAAATGGTAAAATTTGTAATATCACGCATGTTGCTTAGACTTTTTTAATGTGTGTAGATACAAGTAAGAGAGTCGTGGTAATTTCAAAGTCCGTTAAATATCTTAAGATTAGCAATCACATGCTTGACATAATTATCGAAAGATTTTATTACGGACTCCTTCTCTATCAAGCAAAAAAGATCGAATGGACATGTACGAAGATTATCACAAAGCATTATGTGCCCTAGTCTCTTCGTGCTAAACCTGGGGCAATCTTAAAGTAAGCGTTCAAAGTTTTGCACAGATGTTTATTAATTGTTTTGTTCATACAATATTAGCAATCGCCCCTGCATTCGTCCACTAATTCCATTAATTTGTGTAAGTGTAGATAATTTCTGAAATTTAGCCTTAAACTTTCCTGAGACACTTTCTTGTGAATACTCTAGCGTCTGTAGAAAATCAAATTAAAGAAATGCAAATTAATTATCCACGCCTCGGTAAATGAAACTAAGACAAAAATATAATTATATGGTAATATAAATAATTATTTAGTTTTTCCGTTGGGTCGCCTCTCTAGGAAATGAAAACTTACTACCGAAATGTGATCACTGGTAGTGAAAAATAGTTATTAATTGTTTCATAACGTGTTTAGACAAAAAAAAGTGAAACGGCCAAGTTATTTTACGCTTTTCAGTTTTATTTTTATTTTTGGCAACCAATCTTTTAGATTATTACTGCCATTGTCGAGTAGTTAATATTATTACAAGTTCTTCTTCCATTCCATTTTTGGCAACCAGTCTTCTAGTAGACTATTACTGCCATTGTCAAGTGAGTATCGATATTACAAGTTTCTTGATATAATTTCAATGAACTAACAAGATGGTGGCCATCTTGTTAGAACTTTCCATGGAGTTTTTGTGGCATCTCAGAATTCATGGTCCGTGGTATTCTTTTTCATTCACTTCACTTATGTACAGTAAACAAACTATATTACACAATACAGAATCAATTAATACATGATTATGAATAAAATATAAAATCCACTACATTACAGACCAAAATCCCGCCAAAAATCCCTTTTCTTAGTATTGAAAGATTGAAAATATTGGATGAGACAGAATATATATAGCACTCGCCTAACGAATTTATAATTCCTAAAATTGGGAGAACATAAGTCCAGTAATAAATTTGTTACACTTCATCATCCATCAAATAAATTATCCGCGGAGTATAAACAAGATGCTAGTTAAACAAAAAAAAAACGCTAACTGCGAACTACTGGCCATCAAGAATAACCGTTACGTTTCAAACTACTTTGGGTGTTCCTTATTTGATGATTCGTTCCGCACTGTGTAGGTAGTTGTTCGGTGTTTAGAAAAAACTTCGCTCGCTTTCTTTTAAATGCGTTCTTATTTTAAAATTTGACAGATAGGATTGTGTGTTATTCTTTTATTTTGTTCTATGTTGAACGTGTTAATTTGAGAGTTTGATTGACCTTCACCTCATATTTATATTCTGTTATATGCAACTGACTGATTTATGAGGTGTAAATATGAATTATGTTCGGATATTTTTCATATATATTGGGTTTACATTGAGATTTATAACGACTATTTTCGACGTTATCTAATATACATATACTGTAAGTACGTAGTTGCAAAAAACTAAGAAAAAATGTTTTTTAAGATTTATCAACAACCAGCCGCATGGTATATAAGATTTCACATCGGCAACATCTCAGGAATTATAATGTTTTTAATTCCTAGTTTAACCCTTTCAGTGTATCAATTTTCAAAAATCCCTTTCAGTCCTAACGCGACTTAAAGGATCTCATGTTCAAAATATCATGCGCGTCTATAGCCATCACCGTTGTCCTTCAGTTTATTAAGATACCTATAACAAATTTTGAAGATGTAGAAACTGTGGTATGGATGTTAAAAGTAGCAAATGGTTAATGTATATATTTTTGAATAATACATTAACGCATACAGGGTGTGTTCATCATCTTAAAGAGTGACAGGTTTGAGTCCTCACTAGCACGGCAGCGCAGCGTAACGCTTCGTGTCATGAAGTTCTATTGTCTCCAATGAATTAAACTTCACGAAATAATGTATTTATTTGAAAAGTACAGTCAAGTAAAAAAAGTAAATGTTTTGTTGGCAAGTTAAGTACGAGTTGACTATTGGCTCGCGGCCAGGTTTCGCTTGACGAATTTATTTGCGCTTGGTCGCTGAAAATCTGCGGTTGAGTTTCGTACTTATTTTTGTTTTGGTATTACACTTGTATTTATAGAAATAGTTTTAACTGTTTTCTGCCAACCAGTTCGATTGTGGATCGAGAGAATTATGGATACACAGCATAGCGTATATCAAAGAATGCAAAAGTGCTCCGTGAGCATTTACCATGGGATTTTAGTCTTTAGGTATATGAAATCCTAGTATGAGAAAATTGTGAAACTCCACGCGGTACATCCTGGACAACGTAGGGTAGTCTGTTACTTTGACAAGCGACGTTTGTTGCGCTACTTATCCCATAATTAGTGAGGACATGGGGTTTAGTAGGAGCGGGCTAGACATGCACTCAGCCTACCACATGTTTTTTCCGTCGATTATCTCGTAGTTTCAGGAGCGTGCGCATGCACCCCAACTGCAACGGAAGACCTTGAATTTACGTCTAAGGCACAAGAAAGGACATCTCAATAAAAATATCCCAGAAAGGCTCACTTGTGATAATTTGAATATGAAAATATCTACTTTAAAAAATCGTTAAGAAATTGAAAAGAATGACTGGTATTGTTGTATCCCAAACTAGATGGAAAAAACCTTGTTGTAAAATTACGAAGAATGAAAACTTCGTCAAAGATTCACAGCGAGAAGCTGAAGTTGTGCTCGGTGGTCACCTCAGTGAGGTCAATTTGGGGGACAGCTTTTGTCAGTGCATACAAAAGGATACACAAACAATGTCCGTATCTGTGGCGATAGGCGCATAGAAGGCTACGTTGGGTTTTTAGTTGTTCCAATCTAACAAAACCATAATTAATATAAATAGTCATGGCCATAAACCTGCTATAATTTAGCCTCTTATGTTCAGGTAGCGAGATTCTAGCAGTTTGCAATATGAGTGGCGACTGACCATGGATTATATTTCTTTCGGTGTTCGTCATTGTTTCTATTAATTATTACATAGTATAAAAGAAAGTCCCGTACTGCGTCTGTCTGTCTGTCTGTTCGCGATAGACTCAAAAACTACTGAACGGATTTTCATACGGTTTGCACCAGTAGATAAAGTGATTCATGAGGAAGGTTTAAGTATATAATTTGTCAAGGTTTTCTCTATTATAGGGGCAGGACAACGTCCGCCGTGCCCGCTAGTATAAATTATATATGCTTAAAATCAAACACAGTGCCAGTATTTGTCATGCAGACTATATAAGTTATATTTAGTTCTATATATTTTGATTTCATTATTATAGATACGTATATATTCGTATTTAAGTTCTCGTTTGTACATACATTCGCTCTACGAGGCGTTAAGTGTAGCTCGTATTGGCATCTAGCCAGCTCTGTTGACGGATTTATGTCCTGCATGACTTACTGTGCATGTTCACGACGTAAATTCGGTAGTAGGCAGACTTATAATTATAATAATTTTCTAGGTTGCAGAGCCACGCTGAAGCTATTATTGGTTTCAGTATGAAAGGGTCGGCTCGCCGAGGTAGTACCCCCCAGAAAACCGACGTGAAGTAACAGTGCTTGCATTGTTGCGTTTTGTTCGGTCAGTGAGAGCTTCGGAAGCCCATCTCCCTCCCCTCTCCATTCTCCTCCCCTTCCCCTCTACCCAAAAATATGCTGGCAACGCACTTGGTGTTGCAAATCTCTATGGACAGTGGTGATCACTTAACAACACCCACATGTTCGTTTGACTCCTATGTTATAAAAATAAAAATAGTAGCCCTACATGATAATGAAGTAATCTTAGGCACATTGACTTAACATGACAGCTTCGTAGTTCTTGAATGTCTAAATCGCTGCTCAAACACTTAAATACCATAGAATAAACATTAACAAAATTATAACCAGATAATACTCTTCTGAGAATAAAACTTTGACAGCGGCAAATATTTCAGTGACAACCATCAAAGAAAAAATAGACTCATTTTATCGAACGAGTGTTGAGTAGTGATTTTTATTTTATATTCGTGTTAATTAACTTGTTTATTACATACAAATAGATGTGGTTTAAAATTAATATCTACGAATGACTTCCTCAAAACTTCTAGAGGTTCATCATTTTGCTAGAACACGGAAGTTAACACAACGGACTTTGTTAAACGGAATTATGATAATATTAACTGTATAACGAATTAGATATCTGACAATTACAGTATAATTCAACAATGGAAATCTGTTGCCAGAGATGGAAACAAGATTGTCGATAAATGATTTTTTTATTTAAATGTTGAGTTATTTGACCATATATTTTATAATATTGGTGGCTATATGCTTTGGTTATTGTAATTGTTATATGTGGTTTTTAATTACATTTGAATTTTTATTATAGAAACAAACAACATGGAATTCATATATGTCAGAAACTATTTAGAAAGTTAAAATGACGGCTGACTATTTTGATAAAATACTAAACACACCACAAGTTACATAACTTTATAGTACGATGCGTTTACCCTCTTTATAATGGCAGTAACCAACTTTAATCTATACATTCAATAAGAATGTAAATTTAAAATATACTTTTTCGATTTTCGAGAAAAAAAATTGCAGATATCTAGGAATATATAATAGAATACATCTCATTCATTTTTAGAAATGTCTGTCTGTCTATTTGAACACGCATCACTGCTAAAGTACCTCAAGTAAACCATATCTTAGAGAGTAACTTAGTCTTTGTTTCATTAAAATAGGTTCACTCTATCAAAAGTTATTGTAGTTTAAATGACAGCACGGAGTAAGTACCAGAGAAAAGTAGACAAGTAAATGGACTTAATACATTCATCAGATATTCATACAGACTTTATTAATCACTGTTTTTATATTCCGATACGAAATATATATGGGGGTTGTTGAGGTATGTATGCTTGGTACACATATATGTTTCAACAACTCATACATGTATGAATAGGTCGCGAATTGCATGTATCAGGCAACAGCCAAAGCCGAGGTGTGCCGCGCACCCTTGGGCTAGTTGTCAAAATAAAATCGGCTGAGTGCCTTAAGCGCTCGCCTTAGTAGTCCGGTGAAGCTGTTAAGACCTTGCAGGGTCAATAGCGTAGTCAGTTCGAAAAAAAAAACTATTTTTACATAAGCTTCCACGCAGACGAAGTCGCGGGCACAGCTAGTCAAAATAAAGAAGACGGAATAAAAAATTTTTTAAGTGAAGTTATGTTTAAAAACCTATTTTTAATCTTTCCGATGGACATTTCTATATGTTTTGATATTTATGTGCTTTGAGTTACACACATCGTCCATGCGTCAATATGTCGCATATAATATATTATATCCTACACTGGTCTCTAAGCGTTAACTCCAACGGTTATTGGCAATGAGCCAGTGATGAATTTATGTACCGCTAATGGGGCCATAAGTTATTTGGATAAGTGTTTTTATATTAGGAGTTATTCGATGACGTCGAATAAAACTCCACGACACCAGACCTCCATTTGTGACCTATACTTCTTAGGAGAAGCAGAGAAGAGATAGAGTTCTTGCTTTTAATTAAATCGCTAAACTATATATATAACAAGAGTTAAATATAACGTGTCTGCACTTTTTAGATTTTGGTAAAAACAAAATTGTTGCGTGTAAGGAATAAATAATACAATACATGCATTACTGCTAAAATACTGCGTTCATGATAAAACTTCTTCAAAAAATCATAAAGCATCTTCGAGTAACATTTAGCCTTTGTTTCATTAAAATCGGTTCAGTCTAACAAAAGTTAATTTACTATACGTTACTTAACTACGAGAGAAAAGTAAATAAGTGAATGCACTTAATTCGTTCAGATGACTTTATTAATCAATGGTTTTTACGTAACGTTCCACGGGGACGGAGTCGCGGGCACAACTAGTATATAATAAATACTTCTCCTATAACTTTTTTGTAAGTTTGAAGGTAGTAGTTATTCATTCTCTTCTTCTTCCTACCCTTAACCTACATAAGTAGGCTCGGTACAACATGTTTGTCATGTTGTGGTATATGATTTGGCTTATTTTTTACGATCGGCCGCCTGCCTGACATCAACCCTCCTTGGGATTATTTTGTTGTACCACTGTATTTATGATTATTATTATATAGTTACGAAATCTGATGGGCTCTTTTAGCCTTACAATTTTTCGTTCCGATTAAAAACGAAGTTCTTTAATATTATCGTTCGCTTGTTATATTGCCATTTTTATGTAACAGAAAACTAGCCAACTTTAGACTATTTCCAAGGACTGCATTTTCTGGGTTTTTTTCAGGATTCAGGTTTTTCAGGAGTTCATTCTCATTTTTCAATAAATGTCGCTGCTCATAGACCATACCTCTATTATAGATTGTAGTTATTTTGTTGAGCCATCATAGAGGAAAATCTTGCTAATGCTGACACTAATTTCAGCTGCAGCTAAACCACGATCTAAAAACATTTATTCAGCATAGAAGAGAACAAGGTAAGGTATTTTTCGTGTTCTAACACATCACATAATCGAGGCTTAATCCTATTGGATTTTTCAGGATTCAGGTTTTTCAGGAGTTCATTCTCATTTTTCAATAAATGTCGCTGCTCATAGACCATACCTCTATTATAGATTGTAGTTATTTTGTTGAGCAATCATAGAGGAAAATCTTGCTAATACTGATGCCAATTTCAGCTCCAGCTTAACCACGATCTAAAAATATTTATTCAGCATAGAAGAGAACAAGGCAATTAGATTTTTCATGTTCTCAGACATCATATAATCGAGGCTTAATCCTATTGGGTCATTTGAAATGCAACAACACCACGTCATCGTGCCGGTTCATGATTGGTTAGTAAAACTATACACATTATAGTAATTTTGTTGAACAATCACAGATGAAAACCTTGATAATAATACTGACACCTATTTCTGATACAGCTTGCACACAATCTCACCTGGAGACATTTATTCAGTATAGAAAAGAATAAAGTAATTAAATTTCTTGTGTATCCGCGTATAATCGAGGCTAATCCCATTGGTTCGCCTAAAATGTTACATCACCACGTCATAATGGCGATTCACTATTGGCTAATATGAATATTTTATAGAAATTTATTTGACATATAATTTTTTATCCATTTTCGTTATTTTAGCAATTTTTTGCACCTTTAATTGCATTTTACGTTATATCAATATAATTTAGTTATTCTATACTAATAAACTTCGAGTGAGGTGCCTCTTCTTCCATAATAGGGTTAGGTATGTCTATACGAAAGTATTGAAATAGAAACAACATTGGGTTGAATCTCAGTAAGTTATTTTGCGAAATAAGAATATTGACATCGACAAATTCTGCTGCGACACCATTTGCAGGAAATATTTTCAGTAGAAAAATATTACTATTTCAATTAACATTTTTGTATTACATCGAATATAATTTGTATGCACTCTACAAACATGTCGTGGCGACTCTTGCGTTTCGTTCATCCATGATTCAGATCGTAAAATGGACTTTAAGAAAACAAAAGCGCTCTCCAGCGACCGGCTTTGTTTCAATGAAATTGTTTATTACAAGGCACTGATTGTTTTTTTTTCAATCAAAAATACTTTATTCCATGTAGGCCATTCGCTTATGAACGCCAATACTACTACAGGTTCGGACAAAAAACCAGTCATCGAGAAGGATCGGCAAGAACTTGGTCGGGTTTATCTTTTTAACATACATAAACGTAATAATGGTTTTTAGTGGATTAATTACAAGTGCAACGTTGTATTCAAATCTTATAAGAAAATAAACCACAAAGTTATTAGACGTATTTACTACACGGAGTTATATGAGTAAATGTAGGCAAAAAGACAAAATATTTAATATGTATTTACTAGGTTACTCACACTCACAAATACCATATACATTATATATATTATTAAATTACTTTCCCTTGTTTAACGTAGTTAATTGAATCTTGTATTAATTTTTCTACGCCAGCGACGTTATTTATATCTAAAATTAACATATTTAGCATAATAAAAAGTATATAGTTCAGTAGTCACTGTACTAGGTAATTTTCAAATAAAATAATAAATTTACTAAATTATAGTCGTTTACTTTTAGCAGTTCTTACATTATAAAAATATTAAATTAAATACAATTCCCCTTGAATTTTTTTTAACACTACTTTTTGTATTCCTACATTTTAGATTGAGTATTGATTCTAATTGGAATAAAATGAACGGAGAATTAAAAAAAGTAAAACACAAACAATGGCCGTCATTTACATCTACAATATTAATAAGCATTTATCCCGCGTCCACTTACCACTCAAAACAAGCTAAAATAATTAGCAAATCAAATTCTAATATGATCGGAACGCAGCACCAATTAAGGATAAACAGGATGGGGCTCCCGAAACGCGGCGTCAAAGTTGAAGCCACCCGCCGCCCCCTGGCTGCCCAGCGGTGCAATTTTTTTAAGGGGGGCACCCCCTGTTGCCAGACTGTTTGGTGACGCTTGCACCTTAACAGTCTGCTTGTTGCGAATTGGCCTTTGGCTTTAATATATATTAATTAATAATTGATTATTTAATTCGTCCTCATATTTCTTTCAAAAATCAATCATTCTTTATCTAGTATTGGAAATCGTACAAATTAGCTTTTATTTACTGTAACATAAAATATCATGCAAAAATTTGTAGGTCATAAATATCTGTTATGTCTGGCCACGTGAAAGACAGCCTTCAAAAATACTATGTCATATTAATTAACACACACACACACTCACTCAATCACTCACTACTCACTCACACATTCACTCACTCTCTCACTCACATGCTCACGAGTGACCTCTTTACTCAACATTTTCATAAAATTAGTGAAGTTTGTGTTGGCGTCTGTGATACAGTCTCAAGACTAGTACGAACGTCAACATGAACTTAAATTGGCGCCATCAGTGACATATTAATTTTGTAAACAATTTATGTAAAACTTTTTACACAATAAATTATTATTATTATAGTTAGCCTAATACCATACGGCAATTGCCTATATCAGTAAACGGGTCAGCAATTCTAACGCTATTTTTGTTGCTAACTGACTATCGCTCTTAATCTTACGTTCGCTTTTAATCTTTTTGGGAAAGAGAGAAAAGTGTTTTGTTGCAGTGAGACGTGGTAGCGGCCGATCAATTCCAGGCGGAAGTACAAAGTAACGTCCATTTTATGTTTAAATGTAATTCAGGCATGTAATCGATACTAATATTATGAAGATGGAGAGTTTGTTTGGTTGAACACGGTAATCTCAGGAACTACTGATACGATTTGAAAAAATCAGTGTTAGTTCATTTATCGAGGAAGGCTATAGACTATATATAACCACGCTAAGATCAGTAGCAGCGGAGCACCAATGAAGAATCGTTCAAATTTTTTTTTTCTTTTCAGAGCTTTCGTTGCGTGTTAGCGTTAGCCCAAAGTAACTATTCCACGCGAACGAAGTTGCGGGAACAGCTAGTAAAATAAAAAAAATCGTGAGCCGTCGCGGGACGCCAGGGATTTGTGAAATGCAGAATCGTTACCGTGGCGACGCGTCGCCGCGCCAACAGTCGATCCCCCAGCCGCTCTATAGCATCTATATGTTTCACATCAAAAATAATAATAAATATTTATTGACACACAAGGCCAGTTCGTTTGAATCGAGCTGCACTCGCGTCCATTTTGATGTGGCGATTTTTTTCCCACCCGCAGCGTGTTTCCGTTTATTTCGTTGCACACATGCGCCCGATCAGACGCGAGCTCGATCGATCCGCGACCGGCCTCAGGTCCGTCAGTCCCTCGGCTTTCTCACACTCCATCATCATTTTACATGTCCGTATGTCAATTATCTCCCACTTAATTGGTATTATTAACTTAGGTTTTCGCGGTCTTTTACAATTTGAGTCCATCTTTAACAAGTGATGTCGTGGTTAACCTATACTAAAAAAATGAGGAATGCCGTTTGTTTCTCATTTTTATTTTATGCTATGAGTAGGGGCAAAAAATATATAATTAGTAATGGTTATAAGTGTAAAAGAAAACCGAAAAGGTATGGATGGATTACATAAGGAATATTTTGTAAATATATAAAAGGTGTGAACACTGAGAGTGCACTTGATAGAGATGAATGGAAGAAGAAAATATGTCGTATCGACTCTAGTTAGTTGGAATGATATCATTTATGGAATAATATATAAATATCAAGTCGATTTAATGTGTATCTAAATATATTGTTAATTATCTATAATAATAACCACAGGACGCTCTTATTCTCTGTTTATTTAAAGTCCATCAATAGTAACCCAACGATTATGTTGATAAGCATGTTACCATTAATCTCAAGGCATTTAGTGGACTTTGAAATTACCAGGACTCTCTGACTTACATCTAAATCATAACTGACAAATCTTGTATTGATCAATCTTGACAAATTTTATACTATGCAATGCGTCAGGGCAAAAAGAAGTGCCTCGTTGATACGGATTTTGATATTTGATAATGGCGATCACCCCTGTCTCCCTTTATATTGCTAATTCCAGAGCTGACCTAATAATAGCCCTCCGACTTCGCTCAGGACAAATTCCATCAAATTGCGGGGTGGTAGGAGTTTACAGCCCGACTGGCTCGCAATCACCATGTACATGCGAGGTGGTAGGAGTTTACAGCCAAACTGGGTCGCAACCACCATGTATATGGTGAAAAAGCCCGTCATAGTGATTCGCTTCTGCGGGTTGCGTTTCGGGATCAGCCTGTGCATATCCAGCTTTTCGGAGGCCGGCATGACAGCGGCGACCGGCGATGGATAGTGTGTCTCTCGGTGGTCGCCATTGTTTTTGGATTGTACTGTGCTTACCATCAGGTATAGTGCAGCCACTTTGCCGGGCGACTGACTCTCTAATACAACGCTCGGAGCACACCATACAGGTGCTTGACAGCTCTTCAGCTTAAGAGTGGTTGCTGGCCAGGTGGACATAAAAAAAACCGTATCACCATAACGAAATAAACATGTTGATTTTTTAATGTTTCGCCGTATGGTTCCATGACGTTGTTTTCCTTCAACGAAGGTCGAACTCAGTTACAAAGATTTCAACCTCCGTTGACGCGGTCTCTGCTAAATGCCCCTCTAAACCTTGTTAAATCTCTAAATATTAACAACTTAGACATCATCTCTTCAAAAATTTTATAGATGTGATATATTTTATCACATGTAATAAATTCAAAATTAATCGAGATCTTAAATTATAATAATCTTAATTACTATACAAATCATTTGATATCAAACGGCATAAAACGATAGGGTTAATCTTCATTAGACAACGAGTTTATTTATACCTGTGTTACTTGCATTATAAAAAAATAGAGGCAGAATCTTTACAGCGTCGGCAGTGTTAACAATGCTTGGTCCGGGGTTTTCATGTCAAAGTGATCACCGCCGCCCGTAGACACTAGTGACACCAGAGGAATTGCAAGTGCGTTGCTAGCCTGTGTTCTGTATGTATCTGTATATGCATATATGTACATCTATATAGTATATGAGTCGTTACATTCCAAAATTAGCAAAATCCAAATTCAGCCGTTCATATTATTTAACGTTATTTCGCAACATCTTCAAATTTCGTGCATGCAAAATATATCATTAAAAAAATCATTATGGAGTGCAGAATTTGAACTTCGTTCGAGGTGTATAAAAACTGGAAATCTTAAAAAATTTAAACATGTTTTAATCCTATTTTGTTGTAGTTTTGGGGTGTAAGGGGTGTCGAATAATATCATAAGACTTGAGTCACCCAAGCCAACCTCACCTGCACGTGGTGCACCCTGCTGATTAACGAACGAGGCGATGGCGAAAGAGGGGTGGTAGGGTTTTACAGCCTGCCTGGGTCGCAACCACCATGTATATGGCGAAAAAGCCCTTCATATTGATTCGCTTCTGCGGGTCGCGTTTCGGGATCAGGATATGCAATCCAGTATTACGCAGGCTGGCATGACAGCGGCGATCGGCGTTGGATAGTTTCTCTCTCGGTGGTCGCCATTGTTTTTGGATTGTACTGTGCTTACCATCAGGCATAGTGCAGTCATTGGCCGTGCTACAATAATAAAAAAAAATATGTTATATGATCAATTAAAATTGGATTCAGCCCATTTTCAAATGTAACAACTCATATAATTTAAGTACAACACAGTGTTAAAAAAAGTATGTACTTATGTACACACGCTAGAAGTTATACTTCTTTGGCGTAATAAGATAAAAATCTTTTCAAAAATTTTATCTTTCGCCTTATTCTACGTTTGTGGAAAAAACGACACTAACAATAGAAAAAAGGTATTTAATACATTGAAAGTTTTAATACAAAGAAATACAAACAGCAGATACAAAGAAACAAAATGTTGACTATAGCTAATTTCAGGGTGTCGGTTTTTCGTGACGGGGCACACCGTATCGTAAAAATTTACTCTCATCATTTCTCCCTAATGCGCCAAAAGAAGTATAACTTCAATAAATAAAGTCTTATGAAATATATGTTATCTTATGAAAAATAAAGAATTATGGATATTACATTTCTTTACTCATCATTCAGCGATCCTACCTACTCAGTATGCAAACCAATCAAGCACGGTAAATATATATGACATATTGGGGCGTAAGATATTGAACAACTCGTTTTATAGGTCATCGAGCTTATCTCTCACTAAGTATAGAATTAATAAAAGTTTAGAACTAATTATGAACTGATTAGAATTTTAAAGTTGAAGAGTAATAGGTGAGCGTGGTATATGCATCTAATTAGGAGAACTGAAAGTCATATAACCAGACTAATATAAAGTAGGAAGGCGAATGAATGTCTTAATATATAAATCTCAACATATTATAATTAGTGTTCGGAGTTACACAACCGAACTGCTCTTTAGGTATTCTATATGATTTGTGCACTGCGTGCACTTTAATATTTTATTATTAAGACGACTCAACACCGCTGTTCGCTATTTACCATAGCAGCTGAATATTAATAACCATTTTACCAATAAAACATTTACCAATTAAAGTATCTCTTTTTTCAATTAGAAAAAAGCTAATATTTGCCTAAGTTTCATTGATTATATTCCTTACAGCATAAAATATGCAGAGCGGTGGCAGCCGTTGTTAGTCTGGTGAAGCTGTAAAGACCCTGTAGGGTCAATAGCGTAGTCAGTTCGAGAAAAAAAAAGGTGTCCGAATACGCTAATTACTGAATTATATATTAAATTATTATCAATGTTGATTATTGTTATTAATTGTAAGTTTCAGCAGTCTCGAACAGATGGCGCTTTAAATTAGTTTGTTAACAGAAAACAGTATAACTGACTGTTCATCTGAAATGTACAGACACGTGAAATTTCTGATTATATATTATGTTAGATATAGATTGCGGTGTTTTTCAATTATTACTTCGTATTTACCAGTTACATTGAGTGTTTTATTCTATATTGTTATAAAAGTTTCCTACGCTTTTTTAATATATTTGTATGCAAAATTTGTATAGAGTCGGTTCTGAGGTTTGGTCGTGAAATAGTAATAAGCCAATAAAGAACAAATGTAATAAGCAGATAACTTTTGCGTTTATAAAATGCGTGTACTATTATTTAATTAATTAGGCTTCCATGAACTAAAATAAATCTGTTGAATTTTTAAGTTATGAAAGTTTAGGAGCCGCTGATTTAAACTGTAGATTTATAGATTTATGATAGAAAGATGATATTAGAATGTAAAATAGTTGTTTATTAAAATTACACAACATAAAAAAAAATGTGTACCTAATTCACACGCGGTAGAAATAAAACTTTCTGAAACAAAACGAAAAGAGCGTATATCACGCTGTTCAGCGTTCTCCAATACCCGAAAGTAAGCCAGTCACTGCTCCTATACTACCGGACACAGTGTTTACCTAATCACTTATTGTCACACAAAAAGATTGCGGATCAGAAATTCAAAGCACAGTCCTAAGACATTTCATTTAAGAAATGCTTTTTCATATCGTTTCAAATAGATAGCTTTCACCTATACGTTTATTAGTCATTGTGAAATATTACTTGATGTATATGGCACTATGAAGTTATACAAAATGAATAATTAAATAAAGCCTTAAAACAATGATCGAATTACAGTTTTATCGTGTGATCGTTTCTCTGAAATTCTCTCGTCCATACATCTGACCCGTGATCTGCAAATTAGCAATTAATGAATGCAGCAGGGCCGGTAGTACTCCCCCGGGTGTCGGGGAGGGCTAGCATTTTTTGCTGCTATATAGGTAGCCTGCGCGAGATCGGGAGGCGATACGCTGGTGTAAGCTCTAAAAGATAAATCTCAACGTATTATAATTAGTGTTCGGAGTTACACAACCGAACTGCTCTTTAGGTATTCTATATGATTTGTGCACTGCGTGCACTTTATCATTTTATTATTAAGACGACTCAACACCGCTGTTCGCTATTTACCATTAGCAGCTGAATATTAATAACCATTTTACCAATAAAACATTTACCAATTAAAGCATCTCTTTCTTCAATTAGAAAATTACGAAAACCACTATTAACTATTATTTATTAATTTTCTAATAAGCTAATATTTTCCTATATTTCATTGAAACCATTTGATTATATTCCTTACAGCACATAATATGCAGAGCGGTAGTAGCAAAGGAGCAATGACTTAAAAGTTGTAACAGTGATCTCCATGAAGCCACGTAATAGTTTTAACATGCTATTCTATGCTGAACCTAAAAAAGTAAAGAAAATACTGAAAGAGTATACTGTAATAGTAAACTATAGAAATTAGTCAGACATGTTTTTTTATGCCAAAATGCAGGAAAAGACGGCTCATCTGATGGTAAATGGTTACCGTCGCCTATAGACAACTGCAACACCAAGGGCATCACTGTTGTGCTGACGGCTTTGAAGAGCGCGTTTCAGACTCTTTAAAACTCATAGAAAAAGTAACCACAACAATTAACGCTTTTCAAAAATCACTCGTTTCCTTGTTAAGACATGACTGCGCCAAAATAATCGCGAAACAGTTAAAAATATAAAATAGTGAACTCCATCTTATGGTGCGGAAAGAGTACTGTAATCTCGCGGTAAGTAAACTTAAATAAGACAACAATTCTTTACGAGGTCGGTCATAAACACTACCTATTTAATACTATGAATATGGTTACGTCAATTAATATATCAATGGATATCTTCAGGTACACTCTTCTGATGAAATGATAACAACGTGAATGTTTTGGATTTATGATAAAAATCAATTACACACAGGTTTAGGACAGGTTCGAATCAATTATTGCGTGCTTTGTCTTTTCTTATATTATTGGGAGCAAACGAACAGGCGGGTCACCCGATGGTAAGTGATCACCGCCGTCCATAGACACTATCAACACCAGGGAAGTCGCTAGTGCGTTGCCGGCCTTTCAAAGCTTGTTTCTTAAAGGTTTCTAACTCCTAATGTATTGGAAACACGTTATCTACTAAAATCTTAAGATAAAACATCAGCAGATTGTTAATACGTGTGCAACCGTCGTTTTCAGGTTTTTTCGCAGCGAGCCCAATGCTTTTTCATATCGTTTCAAATAGATAGCTTTCACCTATACGTTTATTAGTCATTGTGAAATATTACTTGATGTATATGGCACTATGAAGTTATACAAAATGAATAATTAAATAAAGCCTTAAAACAATGATCGAATTACAGTTTTATCGTGTGATCGTTTCTCTGAAATTCTCTCGTCCATACATCTGACCCGTGATCTGCAAATTAGCAATTAATGAATGCAGCAGGGCCGGTAGTACTCCCCCGGGTGTCGGGGAGGGCTAGCATTTTTTGCTGCTATATAGGTAGCCTGCGCGAGATCGGGAGGTGATACGCTGGTGTAAGCTCTAAAAGATAAATCTCAACATATGTATTATAATTAGTGTTCGGAGTTACACAACCGAACTGCTCTTTAGGTATTCTATATGATTTGTGCACTGCGTGCACTTTATCATTTTATTATTAAGACGACTCAACACCGCTGTTCGCTATTTACCATTAGCAGCTGAATATTAATAACCATTTTACCAATAAAACATTTACCAATTAAAGCATCTCTTTCTTCAATTAGAAAATTACGAAAACCACTATTAACTATTATTTATTAATTTTCTAATAAGCTAATATTTTCCTATATTTCATTGAAACCATTTGATTATATTCCTTACAGCACATAATATGCAGAGCGGTAGTAGCAAAGGAGCAATGACTTAAAAGTTGTAACAGTGATCTCCATGAAGCCACGTAATAGTTTTAACATGCTATTCTATGCTGAACCTAAAAAAGTAAAGAAAATACTGAAAGAGTATACTGTAATAGTAAACTATAGAAATTAGTCAGACATGTTTTTTTATGCCAAAATGCAGCAAAAGACGGCTGATGGTAAATGGTTACCGTCGCCTATGGACAACTGCAACACCAAGGCCATCACTGTTGTGCTGACGGTTTTGAAAAGCGCGTTTCAGCCTCTTTAAAACCCATAGAAAAAGTAACCACAACAATTAACGCTTTTCAAAAATCACTCGTTTCCTTGCTAAGACATGACTGCGCCAAAATAATCGCGAAACAGTTAAAAATATAAAATAGTGAACTCCATTTTATAGTGCGAAAAGAGTACTGTAAACTCGCGGTAAGTAAACTTAAATAAGACAACAATTCTTTACGAGGTCGGTCATAAACACTACCTATTTAATACTATGAATATGGTTACGTCAATTAATATATCAATGGATATCTTCAGGTACACTCTTCTGATGAAATGATAACAACGTGAATGTTTTGGATTTATGATAAAAATCAATTACACACAGGTTTAGGACAGGTTCGAATCAATTATTGCGTGCTTTGTCTTTTCTTATATTATTGGGAGCAAACGAACAGGCGGGTCACCCGATGGTAAGTGATCACCGCCGTCCATAGACACTATCAACACCAGGGAAGTCGCTAGTGCGTTGCCGGCCTTTCAAAGCACGTGGAAACGCGTTATCTACTAAAATCTTAAGATAAAAATTCAGCAGATTGTTAATACGTGTGCAACCGTCGTTTTCAGGTTTTTTCGCAGCGAGCCCGCAGCGTTCGTTTTTCTCGTGCCCCCATCGGGCCCGGCCCGCCGGGGGGTCCACCCCCGATGGTAAGTGATCACCGCCGTCCATAGACACTATCAACACCAGGGAAGTCGCTAGTGCGTTGCCGGCCTTTCAAAGCACGTGGAAACGCGTTATCTACTAAAATCTTAAGATAAAAATTCAGCAGATTGTTAATACGTGTGCAACCGTCGTTTTCAGGTTTTTTCGCAGCGAGCCCGCAGCGTTCGTTTTTCTCGTGCCCCCATCGGGCCCGGCCCGCCGGGGGGTCCACCCCCCGATAGCACTGTGCGCGGAATTTGATTAATGCAATGTTCACGATAATTATTCCTGTTACTATTTTTTGACAGGATAAAGTTTTGTTTTTTTAATGTTCGACGTTGATTTCTGTTTCTTTGTTTTATTTTTTGCCGACGTGTAGGTACTCTGTTTTTCGAACGTGTGTGACATTTTCCATTTGGGAGTTTTTGTTTTTTAGGTGCATTCAACAAAATTGACAGAGAAAATATTTGGAATCACTCTAATATGAACTAACTGCGTTTCATTGTAACAGACAATGACATTATAACTGAAAAGCTGATTGGTAACAGCTGTATTTTTTTAAATTAAAACGAATTGAGCCCATAATTTTGTTCAAAAACAAAATCGCGGCAGAGAGGTAACGATTTCATACAAAAATATCATCCAAGTTTACTACAAAAAACCGAGTTTGGAATTAAACATGGTAAAATGTATATTCATTATTCTATTATTATGACTGAAAAATTAGATATATTGTGTTTGTCAACAAAGCGTCAATATACGTATCGTAATGACCAGAACAGACTCTGATAACCCAGTAGTTGAATGGCGATTATAATCATTCATTTAGCCAATAATTTGCATCAATTAATCATACAAAGATCGAGTATCAAATATAGAAACGAAATTCACAAAAGTAAGCAGTTTATGAGTTAAGCGATTCAATACAGACAATCGAGTCGATAGTTTTTTTTAATTGTAGCACGACAAAGTGACTGCACTACGTGTAAGCATAGTACAATCCAAAAACAACAATGACCACCGAGAGACACACTAACCATCGCCGGTTGTCGATGTGATGCCGGCCTGTATAAATAATATCTCTTCACGCTTTAAGGACCCCATGTCATAGGAAGGAGGGAACACACTAGCCCGGATCCAATCTTTAATAGCATTCAATCAAATTTTACGTACATATTATGAACGACTTGTTAGTAATCCGTGTGTATTTACTATTCTAAGAATAATAATTTTATAACAATATTGATTTCATTGTTCTATCTAACATAGGGATTATCTCTTCTAACGATATAAAAACACTCCAATAATCTTGCAATTAGTTATCTGGCTGGAGAAAAGTTACGTAAAATTTTCAAATCTGAATAAATATGGGAATAAAAAGTAAATAACGAACATAGTATAATATTGTAACAGTGACTCGCATCAATTTATTTAATCGTATGCTAAATAGAGTGTTCATATTTCATGATCATCGATTGATTGATTACTCTATTGGTCGCTGTAAGGCTCAATTTATGTGGAACAGTGCAGCGGATAAAAATTCGTTTCATTTTAGTATCACCTTGGCAACATGTTCCGGTCAATGTGAGGTCCACTTCCTACGGATGCGAATTACAACAGCCCCCTATTATTTAGGTTAATACTTGAACAACAAATAAAGAGGAATTTATTGTATACCCTAACACCAAATTAAAATCCCCACTAATGACAGGTATATCCGCGGAGATGGTGCGAGACCGTCTTTCAATAGCTGAGTATTATGTTCTGCAGGTTGATGTCATGAAACTTGTTCTTAGTCATAAAAGTGAGGAGCTTATTTTAAAAACTGAAGAGTATATCACAGAACTACCCTCTAAAGTTCTCGTTTCACTGATTTTGTACATTTTTCATAATGAGAAAACCAGTTGGCTAAGAAAGTATTAGCTGAAAATAATATAATTAACTTTCAAATATATCTATATTACATGAAACCAGGTAGATATTTTAAATAATGTGAGCCATTATTATGGTTAGGGTGCAAGGAAACCACGTCAATCGACGTAGGTTAGAGCTGTGGCTAATGAGATGGAGCTTTTATTGAAGGAAAACACCGTGATATAATCATAGTATAATGATTGGTGAGATTTTTTTTTTATTGTAGTACAGCAAAATGACTGCACTGCGCCTGATGGTAAGCACAGTACAATCCAAAAACAACGGCGACCACCGAGTGATATACTATCCATCGCCAGTCGCCGCTGTCATGCCGGCATGCCAAAAACTGGATATGCACAGGCTGATCCCGAAACGCGACTCGCAAAAGCGAATCACTATGACGGGCTTTTTCGCCATATACATGGTGGTTGCGACCCAGTCAGGCTGTAAAACCCTGCCAACCCGCTTTCGCCATTGCCTCGTTCGTTATTCAGCAGGGTGCACCACGTGCAGGTGAGGTTGGCTTGGGTGTCTCAAGTCTTAGATGTTATTTGACACCCCTTACACCCCACAAGTGATAGTGATAGTGAGATAGTGGTCAAGTGCTAAAACTAATAAAAGAATATAAATTCCAAATTGCCCCATTGTTATATACTTACACTGTGGTACAGTTCAAGAGTACAAGTTCTGTCTAAAACAATCTCCGCCGACAATATCCGGGATGCTTCACTATTGAATACTTCAACTGCAGCTTCGGTACCATGAAGATTCGCCAAGCGAAATTAGATCTTAATATACCGTATTATGAATTACACTTCATCGAGAAAAGGAAGTCATTGGTTTGTTATTGTTGATCTTTTTCATAAAACTATGGAAAGTTCGTGTGCATAAAAGGTTTTCCAGTTTATCTAAGCAGTCTATTCTATAAAACGCCAATGATGCTTTCAAAAAATATCTTAATTATTATTATTGCAATAACTTCTTGAATACTAGATGAACCGCGGACGTTGTCCTACCCAGTTATTAAAAAAATTAATCACTTTATCTACTGGTGAAAACCGTATAAAAATCCATTTAGTAGTTTTTGAGTTTATTGTGAACAGATAGACAGACAGACGTGGCAGCCCTCTGTTTTATAATATCTAGTGATATCTTATTTATATTCTTTCTGTATTTGTTGTCACGGATGAATTTGTTGGTAGCAAGATAAAGTGACAACATAGTAATTAAAAGTAATCACATTTTTTTATACTTTACAGATTTTGAGCGTTGGACCACAACCTCACTTAATATGGTGGTACTTTTATGGTGGTAGAGCCACGCTGAAGCTATTACTGGTTTCAGCATGAATGGGTCGGCTCACCCGGTGTACTACCACCCTCTCATAGAAAACCGACGTGACGTAACAGAGCTTGCATTGTTGCGTTTCGTTCGGTCAGTGAGAGCGCCGGAGGCCCACCTCCCCTCCCTTCTCCTCCTCTCCCTTTGCCTCCTCTAATCCCTTCCCTCCAAAGGGTGGCAACGCACTTGCGACTCCTCTGGTGTTGTTAGTGTCCATGGACGGTGGTGATCGCTTAACATCAGGTGACCCACCAGTACGTTTGCCACTTATGACATAAAAAAAAATATTAATAACAATATGGTCCAAGATTGTAATAAACCCAGAGAGTCTGACTCTCAAATACAGATACCGAACACACCTATTGGGGCTTGGCGACAGATTTTCAATCTACATACTTTATAGGTTTTAATCATTGACCACAACCTCATCCGATCGTAAATGGTAAATATCGTGATAAAGGACGATATGGTCCAAGATGATAAAACACCCAGAGAGTCTAGTTCTCAAATATAGGTGCCTGAATATACTCATAGGTGCTTTCTTCTGCAAATGACGACCCTCTGTGTGTATCCACTAAAAACGAAAGTAACAATTTATGTTTTGTAAAAATATACAAAATGAAGAGATAAACCAGATCGGTTTCTTGGTTCTTCTCGATGACTGGGGTGTTTGTCCGAAACGGTGGTAATTTGACGTTCATAAGCACCTTCTCAGGGCCTAAATTGAAAAAAAATTTTTTTTTTTTCAAGATCTAAAAATTTCAACTCGAGTAAGTTGGGGATAGAAAATCAATACAATCTTGCAAAAATGATGTCAAAACGACGACAACTGCCGAAAGATTTGTAAACGTATCAGTATTTTCAAGTCTTTCAACTAATTTGCCAGTATGAACGCTTCTCAGCATTTTGATATATCATTGGCTTATTCCGAATTGTGGAAAAGTAAAAGAGAATAATTCTGATTGGTTTAATACTATATCAAAATCAAAATCAAAATATCCTTTATTCAATTTAGGCCCTGAGAAGGCGCTTATGAACGTCAAAGCTACTACCGGTTCGGAAAACAGCCCAGTCATCGAGAAGAACCGGCAAGAAACTCGATCTGGTTTATTTTTTCATGTCATATATTTCTATAGTAATATAAATATTCACATTCGTTATTAGTGGATGCACAGAGAGGGGCGTCATTTCCAGACGTCACAATCATTCACGTATTGATCCACCCTATAATAGCCTTTAGATATTAAAACCCGCTTGACATGGTTCTTGAACTCACTATCAGGCAAATCGGTAATGTGTTTTGGGACTTTATTATAAAACTTAACACTATTACCTAAAAAACTGTTTTTGGATTTAGTGAGCCTGAAGCATGGAATGACCAATTTGTTGCTGTTTCTAGTATTTAAATTATGCTGGTCTTTTACTAGATCCAACATATCTGAATTTTTGCGGACATACAATATACATATATGCTTACTATATATACAATTTTTTATTGTATTATAGGTCAGCATTTGACCACAACCTCATTATATGAATACGGAGCATAGTCATAATAATAAGAATGAGGCTTAAGATGTCCACGTTAAGTTCTAAAGAGATCTGGCTCTCAATTACAGCTCACGGGGCACACCTATAGGTGCCTGTCAGATTTTCAACTTCCAGGTTGTACCTAGTCAAGCCGGCATTAGAGAAAACATTACCACTCCGCTTGGCTTCCAAATAATCACGACAATGCCACTAATGGACTCATTATGAAGGTAAAATTTTAATACAATTTATGAACTTTATTTACTTAACTGTCAAATAAATTTTTTATTATATTATATTGATATAAACATTAAAAAAAATGATATTTAAGTATACAAAAGATTATTGGAAGTAACCAAAACAACAATTTTATTTTAACATTAAGGTAAGGTAAGGTAAGTTTGGTAACAATACAGTATAACGTGATCTTATTGTTCTGAGAACTCATTTTTTTTTTTTCGAACTAACTACGCTATTGACCAACCAAGGTCTTAACAGCTTCACCGGACTACTAAGGCGAGCGCCGATTTTATTTTGACAACTAGCTGAAGGGTGCGCGGCACACCTCGTCTTTGGCCGTTGCCTGATACATGCAATTCGCGACCTATGTAAGCTAACCTAAGCTAAGATAACTATTCATACATATATGAGTTGTTGAAACATATATGTGTACCAAGCATACATACCTCAACAACCCTTATATATATATTTCGTATCGGATAATATTCTAAACTATTTCAGTTTGATAAGGGGAAAAAATAAAACCCTTCCACCTGCATGTGTAAGCGTGTATGCGTGCACGTGTGTGGAGGTGATATGTGTAATGTTGTCGCAGTGATGTAAGATTTTGTGTCACTGTATCGCGCGAGCAGCGTACTCAAGGGCTCCACGCCGAGGGAACGGACCTAGGCTTGAGCTGCTGCCGAGGGGGGCCTAGTCTGGTGTGCGGGAGCGAAATTTACCCCCAGACCACGGCGGCGTGATCTGTGGTTACGCGGGCGTGGGCGTGAGCACGCTCTGTTTGGAGAGACAGGCTGGTACTGATCGTTCACTGCCGTTATTTCATCGGGAGGGTCGGTAAAAATATGTCGCGGACGTCTTTTACAACGCGCAGCGTTTGGTACGGGTTCGTATTTTGCGGCGGATACCACTAACGGACTGGGATGATTCGCGGCTTTTTCAAAATAACTAATCGTAAGTGATTTTACGTACGCCCAGATAGAAGGCATCTCTAGGTCCCTATGTAGATCAACTCTCCGGATGTACCACGGGGCACCGGTCACTTTACGTAAAACGCGGTTTTGAAGAACCTGCAACTTATGAAAATTATCTTTCGACATATGCGCAAAAACGGGACTGCTATATGTCATCACGGGACGGATACACGTCTTATACAAAGTGAGCTTGTGTCTGAAGGACATCTTACTCCTATGACAAAGCAACTTATGGAGGCGACCCAAGACCATAGCGGCTTTGTTTCGCACTCTATCTATATGTGACTCTGAGAACTCAGATCTCGCCAAAATTGAAGGTATGGCACACCCGCCACAAACTAGTAGAAACAGAAAGTACACTTGAAAACGTAAAGATTAATAAAAACTACAAACACCTAATGAATACATTCCGACAGATTCAGGTTTTTGTACGGGTACACTATGTTCGTAAATCTACTGAACTTATCCCACCTAATATTATACATTCGTATGGGACTTTGATTGTTTATTTGTTACGCTTTCACGCCTTAAGTACCCAAGCGAACATTGAGACATTTTGCGTACACGTCCTTAGGGGTACAAGAAGAATAAAAGGTACCTACTTTTCATCAAGAAAAATATATTAGAGAGGATTAGTTCAAGATTACATTAACGCGAGCCTGGCGGCGTCTTACAGCTAGTGTTTATTATTATTATTACTCTAGCAAAGGAGCTACGCATGTCTTAGTCCTGTATCACTGCGACCAATACTGACCTAATGTGATCGCCCCATATTAATAAAGCTTCGAGCCCAGTGCAACATTAAGAAGTGTAGGACTTTTTTGGTTGAGAGCGTCTGTATCTCATCCGGGAGCGATACGCACTTTCCCAGAATCCGGTTTCGTGTACGCTGTAATGGATCACATCCACAGAAGAGGTGTTTGGGAGTTTCATCCATACTGTCATAAAATCTACACTCTCTTATGCTCTGGACACCGATGTTGTGCAAATGATTTTTAAGGTAACAGTGTCCTTTGAGTGCTTTCACTAAAACCCGTAATTGGTTCCTACCGAGTAACAGGACCTCTCCAGCATATCACTGGTTGAATGCCCATGTATAATAACCACCTCCACTTTCTTCCAATCTTTAAAACTCCAGGTCGGTGTTAAAATTCAAAATTACACAAAGTGAAAACCACAGCTAATTCTAATGAGAAGCTATTATTTCAGTTCCTTTACTTAAGGTCCCCTAATGGTATTGAAGTAAGCCACCACAATAAGTTCAAGCTAAATAATGAAGCCTTCCAGCATTGTATTTCTGTCGCTTTGTCACATTGTCTAGGTTTCGGTCATTACCGTGGAACAAATTTTAATATAAATTTTGGTACTCGGTTTTAAAAAGTGCATCGATGAGTAACTGCAGTTTTTGTCTATAATTATTTATTCTTCCACTACTGAATTAATGAACTAATTAATTAATTATATTGCACACCTATTACTATATTTCATTGTAGTAGTTATATAACACGTGAAATAGTTTTTTTTATTTATTATATTACAATCATTTCAATTAATATTATATTATATATATATTATATTAAAATAATTTCAATATAATATCTACACTCATAAACCTTGAGTGTTGTCTGTACATGCAAAATCTTTTTTTAAACTTTTGTGATCTGAAGAGAAAGGCTATAGGGGGATATGCATAATGAATTGGCACCGGAAAGACATTGACACGGTATTTAAAGGATTTTATAGTACCAATAAGGCAATAAAATCCTGAAAATTCCAGATCTCTAATGTAATTAGTTTTCCAGAAAAACGAAAATATCTAAAAAAAAGAATAAATCTTACAATTGACTAGACTGATCGATTTCAATTTTTAATACGTTTTGGGGACTACTAATAGCATCTAGAAAAAAGTTATGAGTCTTATAGCCTCATAAGATCAGTGAATATTTTAATTTTACATATTTTGCTTTTTCTCAAACACTCAACTTAAATTAGAGATCTGCAACATTCACAATCTTATTACCTTTTTTTGGTACCTATTTATCTCCTAAATACCATTTCAATAACTTTCTAGGGCCGAATCACTATGTCTCTGTCCTTTGTCTGTGTTTTGGTTAAATTTAACTCAAAAAGGCCTTAACCGTTTTCATCAAATTTTATACTCTAGAAGTATATAGTATAGTATTATCTTTATGTATATATTTCTTCTGTGCGTGTGTATGTCACTGAACTCCTCCTAAACGGCTGGACCGATTTTAATAAAACTTTGTGTGCGTCTTCCAGTGTATCCGAGAATGGTTTAGATTCACAATTGGACCCGGTAGGTGGCGTTGCGGTTGACTTTTAGGATTTTTTTTATTATCAAGGCAAGTCAACGTCATCAACGTCCACCAGGTCCGCTAGTATATAGTATATAAGTCGATTGATAGGCACAGGTACAATTTGTCAATAATATTTTTGTAGATAGTAAAAAAATATTCTCAGTCAATTTTAATGATCTTTAAATTATGTGTACATAAAATAATTAAGAGACTAAAATAATTACTTAAAAATAAATAATTCAGATAAAAATGTAATAATAAAATGGGAAATTTAAACAAAGGCGAATTTAAAAGCGTCGAACAAATTACCCTAAAAGTACCAAGAGAACAGAAGCGTGCAGGCTGCATTGCATAAGATTGATGCGATTGCGGGGTAGGGGAGGTGTGCGGGCCGGGAGGTGGGGGAGCAGGAAGCGGTGATGGATGACTCGCCGCCATTATACCAAAGAAGACTATGGATATATCGGGACAACGCTGGTATTTAAATATGGAACGTTTTAAAGAGTTTGAATGGGTCAATAAGTTGAAACTAATGACGTCATATCTTTGTCTAAACGTTGTTTTTCTAACAACAGCTTTTAAGCACCACTAATAGAGCTGCATCTTACTATTATCGCAACTTATGTTATATGGGCATTATCACACTAGTTGATTAAAAAAAAACAACTATGACGCGATTTGTTCCAAACCCAAATTCATAAATACCTAGTGCATAATATCTGGGACAATTAATATTATAATACAGTATACACTGTTAATGTAACGGAATGAGACTGTTCCTTGTATCCCATAAGGATATTTATCAAGAATTAGTAACCGTTTGCGACAAAATACGACAGCAATCATATAGTAGTCGGGAATAATGTTACCTTCCTATTGGTGAAAGTATTTTCAGATTCGGATTAGTAGTTTCTTAAATTTAATCCTACAAACAAACAAACCACATTTTTTTATAATTATACTTGCATCCGCCCATGATAGACTTCGCTTTAATCTTATTTTGTACATGTGTATGTTGCGAGTCCTTCTTTCCTGCTTTGCTTTCCTCCTCCTGGACAGATTTTGTTGAAATTTTTGTGTATGCTCAGGTGGATTCAAGAATTGTTCAGATTCACATTTGGACCGGATAGGTAGCGCTGCGGTCTGATTCTAGGATTTTTTTTTAACAAGACATGTCAACGTCCGACGGGTCCCTTGGTTTATATAGGTATATAAAAAATCTCTAAAGCTAATCAAACCTAAACTCTGAAACGGATTACCCGATCTTGAGATGGCAGAAGCGGTCATTTCAGAGAATTAACTAAGTTCTACAATATCACGCCGTTTTATAGGGGATAAACTGTAATAATACAATTTAATATAGATACCATAAAAGCAGTGACGGTTGCAGAGGTCATGTAGTAGTTAATATTTATTTATTTTTTATAAGAACTTCACAGGACACTCATAGTATATTAAAAACATATGAATGTAATTACAAAGTGCCAATTATCAAGTAATGCGTTTTCAATTTCGTATAATGAAAGATGAAGTATTATATATGAAACTAGCGGACCTGGCGGACCTCATCCTCATCACTTTCTTCTCGCGCGCCCCGGCAAGGGCGTGCGGGGAGACCATCCCAAGACGAATCCTCTAATAGTGGCATCTGTCCGCCGCCCTTAACTAAGGGCGTGTCGTTTAAATGCCTTCTGCATTTTTTTAAGGACTTCGGCGGCGTGGCATTTCGGCCGCGCCTGTGATATGTTGTTATTGGTGAAGGGACGGGCTAGGAGAAGACTTTCTCTAGGTATGCTATGCATGCCTTCTCGGCTTCTGTTCCCGGGTTTTATCCTTTTAAGTTTGCAGCTCTTTTGATAATGGAGATCATCGCGTCTTTACGCGTAGCGTTTTCTGATTTATCCGCGGTTTGCGGACGCTTCGGAGGCTGCGGCTGTCTGGCCGCGGCGCTTCTGGGAGTCGGGTCGTTTGCGGGAGCCATCAGGCTACCCGCAGCGGACTCCTCGATCATCACTGGGGCCGAGGGCGGGTCCGCCGTGCGCCTGGATTCACCGGTCCGGGCGACGGTCCCTGCTCGGCGGTTGCGCAGCTCCCGTTTTTAGACAGGGCAAAGGGATATGTTGTTTGCGGGGTGAGCACCCCCGCAGTTCGCGCAGGTGGCCAGCTCACCCCTCGGGCGTTCGCATTGGTGTGCGGGGTGGGGCCACCCGCACCGCACCCAGGCTATCTGTTTGTGACAATTCTGGGAGGCGTGGCGGAATTGCTGACACCGATGGCACTGAGCCGGTCGGCTCTTGCCTCGCCACGCCTCTATGGACATTCCTGTCATATTCAAGAGGTCGGTGATGTGATATATGGCCGGTACGAGGCCAGGGGTTCTTGTCAGGAGCGCGTGGTAGATGCACCCCTTCCTACCGCCGCGCCCGTTGATCTGCCGCACATAAATTGGGTGTATGAGAACCAATGCACCCCTTCTTGCTTTCCAAGGTAATCTTGAATGGCGCGGTATTCAGTTGCGTCCGCCGGTATGAATCGGACGCCTTGTCCGTACGGGCGGGCGTTCGGAGGATGTCCGAGTGCTTCGGCTATTTTCGCGAAGTGCTGAACCCAGTTGGGCAGCTTCTCCACGATGATCGGAGGATATCGAGGACCTTTCTCTGTGGTCGGCGTAGTTCTCTCGCTATACTCAGTGGCGGTGGTCTTAGTGGCAGCACTGACGCAAGGTATAGCCTTTTTAGGGTTCCTTGGCTGTTGTTTTTGTTCGGGTTGTCTTGCGGCTCCGGCAGGCGGTGCTGCGATGGTAGCGTACGAAGGCTGCTCGCG
This sequence comes from Antheraea pernyi, assembly GCA_015888305.1. NCBI lineage: Eukaryota > Metazoa > Arthropoda > Insecta > Lepidoptera > Saturniidae > Antheraea > Antheraea pernyi. The sequence goes on along the minus strand of MU159619.1, from coordinate 65,694 downwards.
GCCACCCGCGTCGCTGGGATTTCGGTAATCGCGCGCGGCGTGATAGTCGGCTGCGCGGATTTCGTAATGCAGGGCTTCTTCCTTGGCTGGATTTCTGGTGCAGGCGGCAATGATGCGCGATTCGCGGCGTGCCCTGCGTCGGGTTCACTGCGCTTGCGTCGCAGCGCTCGACCGAGCGGGCTAGACGGTACGTCCGGGATCGCGGGTATCGCGAGTTTACCGCGGGCGGCGCATTCGAGCGCCGCCGCGTCGATCGCGGAAGGCAGTTTGCCCTGGGTTACGGCCTCGATGACGCGCATGTACAGCGCCATCCAACGTGCCATCCCCTCAGACAGTGGCCCAGCTAACATTAGCTGGGCGAGAGTGACGATGTCCCTCTCGTACTCATCTGTCTGAGTAGACGTCCCGTCGGACGGCCTCTGTCGCGGGTCAGAAGTCGACCAAGGTGCAGGCACAGTGGTGCGGAGTCCGGTGAGCGTAGCGGTGGTCTGTGGTTGTGGGAGTTCGGTGTCCGTAGGCTTGCTGGTGGTTGTCGGGTGTCTTGACGACGAAGGGAGATCTGTTTGGTCCTGAAAAGGACCTTTTTTGCTTCGCAACGAAGAGGCGTCTTTACTGGGACGCATTGTTGCACAGGACGAGCGATATAAAAACGCGGAACTCGGGTACGGAACGTCCTCGTGTGCGTAACAACGGGGCAATCCGACCTGGCGGACGTTGTCCTGCCTTGATAATAAAAAAATCCTAAAAGTCAACCGCAACGCCACCTACCGGGTCCAATTGTGAATCTAAACCATTCTCGGATCCACTGGAACACGCACATAAAGTTTTATTAAAATCGGTCCAGCCGTTTCGGAGAAGTTCAGTGACATACACACGCACAGAAGAAATTTATATATAAAGATGGTTATAGTTGTGCTGGTCTAGTGGTTTGACCGGTGGGATATCAAACCGATGTCCGCAGGTTCAAACCAACGTGCCAACGTATTTTTCAGAATTCCTGTATATTTACTCATTTGAATTGACAATACTATTAGCTGACGATGAAGGAAAACACCGTGAGGAAACCTGAATTTGAGAATATTTTTTTTATGACATAGATGACAAACGAACAGATGGGTCACTTGATGGTAAGTGATCACCACCGTCCATGGACACTAACAACCCCAGAGGAGTCGTAAGTGCGTTGCCACCCTTTGGGGGGAAGGTTTAGGGGAGAGAAAGGGAGAGGAGAGAGGAAAGGGGAGGGGAGGTGGGCCTCCGGCACTCTCACTGACCGAACGAAACGCAACAATGCAAGCACTGTTACTTCACGTCGGTTTTCTATGAGAGGGTGGTACTACATTCATGCTGAAACCAGTAATAGTTTCAGCGTGGCTCTACCACCATAAAATGTTCTTGTAGTACCATAGTAATGGGGGAAAAAATATAGAACTGTGAAATTCTTGGAGCTTAAAATCAACAACACGTTGTGGGCTGGCCTGGTGATTGTGCCAATACTTTCCTTTTGAAGTGGGTCTCTTACAGACTGATGATGACCATGATGAGATGGTTTACAATATTGTGTAATAATTAACTTATGAGTGCATGCGTGTAGGTGTGTCGTGGTTGTTAATTGATTGTTTTATTTCTCCTGTATAACACCTGGGTCTAGCTTCGTACGAACCGATTATACAAAACATGAAATTAAAAAAACAGCTCAAAATGAATTAATAAAACAATTTACAAGAGAACGTAGTTGCCGGCACCAACTTAGTAACTACATTATAAAACTTGATAAGGTGAATCAACTTTTAAGACGCTCCTTTGAGCAGAAATTATCCGTAGGATAAATTTCAATAATATATCAATTTTATATACATTTTACAGCATGATAATTCAATAATGTTATAGAATAATAAGGGGCCCGACGAACGTTATCCCGCCCTAATAACAAACTTGACAAATTATATACCTAAACCTTCCCCATGAATTACTTTATCTACTGGTGGAAACAGCATGAAAATCCGTTCAATAGTTTTTGAGTTTAACGCAAACAGACAGACAGACCTGGCAGAGGATTTTGTTTTGTACTATATAATGATACCTAGATTCTATAAGATTATTTAGAATTTTTATAACAACATCGAGTAATAACATTTATCGAGATTTATAAACGTAACGCAGCAATAAACAAGTGCGCGACAGTTGGAAGCTCACTCACTCACTGTAGGTCAGTTGAAGTAATTTTGACCATGACCAACGATGAATAGAGAACGCTGGTCATACGAGCTATTTTGTATGAATATTTAACACTATCTCTTTTTTAAATATGTGAGGTGAATGATAACGCATTTGATACGTTTTTTAATCAGAGACAAATAAATAAAGATTCATTTAAACCAAATGTATTATTCTATTGCATATCGTATGTGTCGTGTTTCAGATAAGAATGTGACACATATTTTAGATAACTAAACGGTATAAATAGATGGTTTTTGTGTGACTTATTCAAGTAAATTGCAAAGTAGTACTAAGAACTGGCTTTAGAGACAAGATTCATTTTTATGGAGGAAATTTTTCATCAACTGCATTACCTTGGAAACTGTTTGGTATATAAATCAAAAGAAGTTTTTAAGTATATTATATACTTTTTCGTTGTAAGTTATTTAATATATTTTTACAACATTGTTACTGAGGACATGTACCGTGTTATTACAAAAAAGTTAAATACGTATTAAATACTTGGTTTAATAAGATTTTCTAATAAATCGAGGCGAGTTCGCGTTATCCTTTTTCACAAGTCTAACCTAACATAACCAAAGCGAGACAAAAGAGCAAGATGGCGACCAATCAGCGACCGCGGTGCATTTAATATGAGACCTTTTTAAAGCCAGGGTTCAATACGTATTTAACTTTTTTGTAATAACATCGGGTGTGTCTAAAATATTGAATCACCAGATAACTGTATAGGAATAATTTAGGTTCTTACTTCACTTACTTTCAATAGGAATTTCCGAATCGTCGTTACTTCCGGAAGCTACCTACTACGTCTAAACTCACAAATATTACCCATTAAAAATAATAGCAACCGCCTGTGAACTCTGTTTACGTTTGTATCTTTATAAATGATAACATACATTATATTTGTAAAAAAAAATTGTGAGGTTCCACGGTGAGGTTCTCAAGGTCATTTCTGCCTCGTACTTCGACCCTCTGGAATCGACTCCCAATACGAGCAACAAACCTTCAAGAAACGGCCGTACACTTAAAAAAAAAACCGGCAACGCAAATGCGACTCCCCTGGTGTTGCTATTGTGTATGGACGGCGGTGATCACTTACCATCAGGTGACCTGTTCGTTTGCCCCCTATAATATAAAAAAAACGCTAACATTACTGTGACTCGGCAGGATTTGTCCAAACTTATTTGACACGTTATATTTTTAACTGAAACCCCGTACGGAATAAAGGAGTTACGTATGCAATAGCCCAAAAACATATTATGTCGTTTGATACACATGTGCACAATGTCACACATGTCAGGGTAATTCAGAACTAATTTGACGACAAAGACGCCCATTAATCGCGCAACCCCTTGAAACTACCACTTTCTGTCAACGAACACTTCTTTTTTATTTGAAAGCTTATAACTATTGCAGTCGAACCCATAGACTTGACAATCATTGGGGCTTTTGTAAGTTTTTTCATCGATTCAAAATTACAAAATTTTGTTGATAGTACATTTTCGCTGACTGGTTCGTGACATCATTACTCATATTATAAATACGAACATGAGATTGTTATTGTTGTTATGCGTTCACTCCTTAACTACTTAACCAATCATCATGAAATCTGCATATTGTAGTTGTAAAGACTACAGAAAAGGACATAGCGTACTTTTTTTTTTTTTTATTGTAGCACGGCAAAGTGACTGCACTATGCCTGATGGTAAGCACAGTACAATCGAAAAACAATGGCGACCACCGAGAGACACACTATCCATCGCCGGTCGCCACTGTCATGCCGGCCTGCGAAAAGCTGGATATGCACAGGCTGATCCCGAAACGCGACCGGAAGAAACGAATCGCTATGACGGACTTTTTCGCCATATACATGGTGGTTGCGACCCAGTCAGGCTGTAAAACCTTACCACACCGCTTTCGCCATTGCCTCGTTCGTTATTCAGCAGGGTGCACCACGTGCAGGTGAGGTTGGCTTGGGTGTCTCAAGTCTTAGATGTTATTTGACACCCCTTACACCCCTAAAAATAAAACCCCCTAAAAAACCCCTTTTTCATGTAGAAAAAGACTACTCTTCCCGAGGGACACGTCAAATACTAGCGAAGTCGCTGGCAAAGCTAAAGTTAATTAAAAAAAATACTTTTTTTGTAACTAGTTTATGGTATTGGCCTGACTTTGCCAATCTATTTGCTAGGATGAGCGCTTAAGGGTCAAGCACAAGGATGTCAAAGTGGCCGAACCTCGGCTTGGCTTGTTGTTGCCTTTGACGCAACGTCGGGAATCTGTCTAAGCTAAACTAGCTAAGGTAATCATACATATAAGAATTAGTGAGGCACACATGTTTACCAGGATGTACATCACGAACTCAAACATTTATTTTGTATCTGTTACAAAAAAGTATACAGTTCACACGCAGTATAAATGAAATCTTCAAAAAATCATAAAGTATAATGATTATCTATCAATCTCATTCTCTCGCACTTTAATTAAAATAATACCGTACTTAAAACGTTATGTTTCTGATATAGTCTCTTCTAAGTTAACACTTAAAATTGTGGTTACAGCACATGTCAAAACGCCTTAAAATTGTTTTTCTTTTTCGTGAATAATCAGTAGGTAAATTGTTATAGATTTGACACAACAAAGAACAATTTGTCGGACTATAATATATTGGAGCTTTTAAATCTTCCAAAGCTGTCATAAAACTCCGTCGTTAAGTTTGCATTTACACTTCACATGTTGTATGCTTTTGTGACAATTATTTGAACATTAATCATATTCGAGTTACATAGGTTTGGGAAGATGAACTTACATAAATGCACTTAGAGGCAGTTGTAACATCCTTCTATCGATTATTTTTGTTTATTGTATTATTTGTATATATGTATGTATATATATGTATATATGTATGTATGTATATATGTATTATTGTATTATGTTACAAATCTTAGTTTTTTTACACATTCTTCGTAGCATCCTTCTATCGATTATTTTTTACATGGTACTAATCTTAGCTTTTTTACACATTTTTCTTTTTCTTGTTTGTCCGTTTGTGTTTTCCGCATAGATTTATTATACTAGCAGTGCCCGCGACTCCGTCCGCGTGGAACCTGTTGTAAAAAAACTGATTAATAAATTCATCTGAATATATTATGTCCATTTATCTACTTTTCTCTCATAGTAAGTCGCGTCGTCATTCAAATTACAATAACTTTTGATAGAGTGAACCGATTTTAATGAAACCAAGACTATATCTTACTCGAGGATATGCTTTATGATATTTTTTTTGAGGTTTTATGAGGTTTTATCGTGAACGCAGTACTTCAGCAGTGATGCGTGTTCATACAAATATACAGGTAGACAGAAACATAGACATTTCTAAAAATGATTGAAATGTATTCTATTACTTATTCGTAGTCACCTACAACAATTTTTTTTCACGAAAATCGAAACAGTACATACACATTAGATTTATTATATATATGGATAGTATAATTTATATTATAATTTTTGTAATTTAACGCTGAACAAATTTGCTTTCGGTTTTAAGTCAGTTATACCCTATGAAGTAAGTTCATATGAATAATGTTGTTTTGCTGTTTTGTCTTTTAGATTATTTTTTTTCGAACTGACTACGTTATTGACCAAGCAAGGTCTTAACAGCTTCACCGGACTACTAAGACGAGCGCTTAAGGCACTCAGCCAATTTTATTTTGACAACTAGCTCAAGGGTGCGCGGCACACCTCGGCTTTGGCTGTTGCCTGATACATGCAATTCGCGACCTATCTGAGCTAACCTAAGCTTTTTTTTTTTTTTTAACGTGGGGAAATCCCTTATGGATACGCCACCCTCCCGGGGGGGAGGGGGGGTTAAAGTTAACTATTCAAACATACATATATGAGTTGTTGAAACATATATGTGTACCAAGCATACATAACTCAACAACTCTTATATATATATTTCGTATCGGATAACGTTGTTGTCTTGTGTCTTTTAGCAATTCTTACAACATTGATACGTTACGTATACGTTTGAGCTCTGTTGAGTGTAAAGAAATATAAAAAATAATTACGTAAATAAGCAGAAAGATTTGAATATCGTTATATTCACAGCTTCTATTTAATCGCCTTCCGAACATTCTCAGGACATTCGACATGACGGGTCAAGTGTTCGATAAAAATCAAAAACTTATTCATCATTACATAATTCAAACGAAAATCGACTATAATACAATAAGTATAAGAAGGGAAATATGTTTACGAGGGTCGGAATCCTTAGATTTATCCTTGCTTAAGTCGTGACTGTCGGGCACAGTTATATGGTGAAGAAGTTTCGTCCTTATCGAAGTATAGTTAAAGCTTATTTTGTGTTGTATATATATAGGAGTTAAAGAAGCCAGGTCGACGGATGAGGGTAGATTCCGACAAAAAGCCGGTCGGACCGGTTGCCGGTCGGTTCGCGGGGACCATTTCGGAAAGTCATTCGATTTAGCGTATCAACGTTCAATTATTATTTTGTTTTTTTTTGTTCGTTGTACGTTCATTGCGTGTTTGAAGTATTTCATAGAACATAATATTTGCTAGGATTCTGTTTATATCCCATTACTGGACGGTGGTCTGCGGTCCTTCTTTAAAGAAGGAATCAATCGCCTAAAGATATAAAAAGCGACTTTTTACCACTATATATTACTAGCGGGCCCAGCGGATGTCGTCCTACTTTGATAATCAAAAATAATAAAATTCAACCGCAGCGCCACCTACCGGGTCCAATTGTCAATCTAAACTATTCTCAGATCCCCTAGAACACGCACACAAAATTTCATCAAAATCGATCCAGCCTTTTAGAAGGAATTCAGTGACATACACGCGTACAGAAGAAATTTATATATAAAGATAAAACAAAGTCTCTGTGTGTGTATGTTCGCTATAAACTCAAAAACTACTGAACGGATTTTCATGTGGTTTTCAGCAATAGATAAAGTGATTCACGCAGAAGGTTTAGGTATATAATTTGTCAATGTTTTTTATTACCAGGACGGGGCAAAGTCTTAGTAAGTTTTAGCCTTTGACCACACTCTCATCTGTTGCTAATTGACTATGTGGGATAAGATGGTAAACACGCCAAACCTAAAGAGGACTGGTTCTCAAATGCTGTCAGCCTTAAGCTGACAATATTATCTATACATATAGTAAGAATGCAAATGTAACTGGTAAGTACTTTTTTAATTTTTGTATAGGATATGTTGCAAATTTGTAGGATTAAGTAATAAAATACACTTCAACCATTTTCAGAAATGTCTGTCTGTCTGTTTGTGTGAACGCATCACTGCTAAAATAATACGTACAGATAAAACCTTTTCAAGACAATCATAAGAGACATCTTTGAGTAACATTTAGTCTTTGTTTCATTAAAATCAGTTCAGTCTATCAAAAGTTATTCTAATTTTAATGACAACACAACATAAGTGCGAAAGAAAAGTAGATAGTAAGATGACTTCTTTATCAGTCAGTTTTTGGGGTGTAAGGGGTGTCGAATAACATCGAAGACTTGAGACATCCAAGCCAACCTCACCTGCGTGGTGCACCCTGCTGGATAACGAACGAGGCAATAGCGATAGCGGTGTGGTAGGGTTCTACAGCCCGGTTGGGTCGCAACCACCATGTATATGGCGAAAAAGCCCGTCATAGTGATTCGCTTCTGCGGATCGCGTTTCGGGATCAGCCTGTGCATATCCAGCTTTTCGCAGGCCGGCATGACAGTAGCGACCGGCGATGGATAGTGTGTCACTCGGTGGTCGCCATTGTTTTTGGATTGTACTGTTCTTACCATCAGGCACAGTGCAGTCACTTTGCCGTGCTACAATAAAAAAATAAAAAGTCATTGTTTTGTGCATCAGGTTCTATACGGACGAAGCCGCGTGCAAAGCTACGTTCACGTATTCCAGAATTCTTAAAGTTATATTAAAGTGCATATCAAGTACGTATTTTGTTTTCAAGTCTGTTAAATAACTTAACGAATTGTAAAAATACAAGAATTACGAAAGAAGAATATTAAAACGTTTGGTTGAAACGTGATGCCAACTATTCACTGATCTACGATAACTCGTTCCGAAATTCCTAACATAACTCTGCGTGATTCAATATCAAATTAGTTTTATTTCTTTGAATCTTTGTTTTTTATAACAAACCCGAGTGACTGAGTCACCGGTTCTGAGCCGTGGCTGTTTTCCTGGAAGTTTTCCTTGACTTTCAAATGAATAACAGACTAATATGTAACAAAGATTTTACTGTATTTTAACAAAGCTAACCAACCATAAACATGCATATTTTCTGGGATTTTATTTTTATATTTAAACTAGTTTATATTAGCGACATTACTTGTTTTAATTATCATCTGTTTCAATGAGTTTTTTTTTCAAAGGTATTCCAAATACACATAAATTCATCCTAACGAATATTATAATTGAGATTTTGAGTTTGTTTCGCTTTCACGCCTTGACTACTTAACGGACTACCCTGAAGGTGGTAGAGCCACGCTGAAGCTATTACTGATTTCAGCATGAATGTGTCGGCTCACCCAGGGTAGTACCACCCGACCCATAGAAACACCGACGTGAGGTAATAATATTTCCATTGTGACGTTTCGTTCGGTCAGTGAAAGCGCCGGAGGCCCACCTACCTTCATCCTCCCTCCCTATACACAGGCTGGCAACTCACTTACGACTCCCCTGGTGTTAATAGTGTCATAGTGTTCACTTAACACCTCTTTGTTTGCCTCCTGTGAGATAAAAAAATTGCATACTCGTAAAAATAAAATGTCCTCGAGATAAATATCAAATTTACATTGGAACGAGCGAAACCGCGATCAAAAACTAGTCATTTATGAAGTATAAAAATATAAACACAGACAGAGTTACGGGTGGCATCTAGTTAGATAATATAATATAGTTTATACATAGTTAAATGGTCGAGAATTAATTTTTATAACCAGATAAGTAGTTCCAAAGATTATCTCGTCTACAAACATATTACCTTATTTTATAGTAAGTACAGATGTAGGTGTTCGCTGCTGATACTGGTATTTTCGTAAACAAAATTAAAAGATAAAATCTTTTATGCTCACTACCACTTACGTCATTCTGAAGTCAGTTCGAACTGTTGGCGACCTTCATTAGTTCATTACCAAGGTGTGACGTTATAGCTTGCGAGTCCTGTCACTGGGACAGTGTGAATGTTTACGAAGTAGTTTTTGAACGTTTTCCGCAAACCGAATGCACCAGGACCGTAGCAAGTAACTCATTTATATAATTTTTTGGTAGGATCTTAGTGTCTCATGTAGTAGATTTTATACTTTATTCATAATCTTGTGTTATTTCAGTCTATATTTTGTAATATTGGTGGTGTTTTACGTAATATAGTTCGGTTATTGTGTGCAAGTGAAGTGAATGGAAAACAATAGCACGGAACATGAATTCTAAGATGCCATATAGACTCTCTGTAAAGTTCTAATAAGGGAGCCACCATCTTTTTAGAATATTGAAATCTCCACAAGAAACTTATAATATTATTACCTACTCAGCAATAGCAATAATAATCTAGAAGATTGGTTGCCAAAAAAAAGAACTAAAAAAAACACCATAATGTGAATATGAGGTTCTTGGTTACGCTTTTACGTCTTAACACGTTGTTCGGGTTCAGAAAAAAAATAGGGCTTCTAACTTTTACTTATAAAAAGTACTATTCTTTTTAAGTCAATTAAATTTTATATAAAAAACAAAGTCGCCTTTTGCGTTTATATGTGTTTAGTTAAATAAAGTCGACTTATTCTACTAAGCCGTAAAAAGGTTTTTTTAAGCGCTAACATTGGTAAATCTGGCTAAATTAAGCCGCACATAAAATAATGTACTACAGCGTTGCGTATCTTAAAAATAACTACAAAAAGTCCGTGATAATATCCAGTTTTTTTATCTAATAACAAATTCTCGCCATTTCCTCGTTTATTGTCCCTTTACCAATGTATTATAGGAGTTGTTTGATTGTTTTGTTAACTCTCATTTCTCAAAAACTACAAGGCTTCATGAAGTTCCCGAATTTTTATTTTTGACTAGCCTCTGCCCGCGACTTCATCCGCGTGGAATAGTTATTTTGGGCTAACGCTAACACGCTGCGGAAACTCTCAAGAGAAAAAAACACCGATTTTGAAACATTCTTTATTGGTGCTCCGCCCCTATTGGTCTTAGCGTGATGATATATAGCCTATAGCCTTCCTCGATAAATGAGCTATACAACACAGAAAGAATTCAAATCGGACCAGTAGTTCCTGAGATTACCCCCTACAACGACACAAATTCACAAACTTTACCTCTTTATAATTAATATTATAATTATAAAGATTATACAATGTATACGAGTATAGATTACTTGATCCCGTCTAATATACTGCCCAGAAGAAAAATTACAGAGTTTCAAAAAGTAATTTTAAGTTAATATTATTCGAGATATACAACGTGTGTGAATTGGCAACAAATCCTTTACACTATAGACTTTCGACTATAATATTAACTTACTAACTTATATCCATAATCCAAATGCTTTTTTTTTCTCGAACTGACTACGCTATTGACCTGGCAGGGTCTTCACAGCTTCACCGGACTACTAAGGTTGGCGCTTAAGGCACTCAACCGATTTGGTTTTTAGGTGAATCCAAATGCGTTACTGGATTGTGCAGTCGAACATAATTATGTTGAATAACTAACTACAATTTTAATTTAATATTTAACGCAATTCAATAATCAATTACACGTTTCTTTAATTGTCACTTTGTCACCAATAAAGATCGATTATCGAATGTATGTACCCGCATAATTTTAGAACCGTGGCTGCAAGTATTTGACTGATTCTTTTTTTGCTATGTATCTAATTATCAGAACAGTTTAGTTTCAGTTTGTGTGTGAAAAAATGTTTGAAAAATCTTACAGAAAAGTGAAAAATAAAGAAGTGAGTAGATGAGAAAGAAAACAATAAATCTTCATCTTCAGAAATATTGATAGAATTGACCGATCGACGTTCAATTGTTTAGTTACTATTTTATATCATTACTAGCTGTTACCCCAAAAGGAAGATTTGCCCTTATTTTCTTCAATAGTACAATCGTTCGAAATTGAAGCTGGTAGCTAGTCTATATTCTAATGTTATAAAGAGATAAAGTTTGTGAGTTTGTGACGTTGTAGGGGGTAGCATCTGAATCTACTAAACCGATTTTAAAAATTATTTTACTAATAGATAGTCACGTTATTTGTGAGTGTCATAGACTATATATTAACCCGAAAATTGAAAAGACTTTTTTGTGGTAGTCGGATGAATCGGAAAAAAAAGTCGAACGAAAACATTTCTTAAATACGCTGCCTTAACGACGAGAGATATATGATTGAGTTCTAGAGAAAAGTTGTAGAGCTTGATAATGCCTACAAAAAAGTTTAGGACAGTATATGTCTAAATTTCATATTTAAGTCACAAAAATAGGGTATTTTATTAAAAAAATAATTTAAAGCGTTAAATGACCTTTATCGGTCATATTGTCAACAATGATTATGAATTCTTATCAATATGTAATGATATAATAACTGATCCACAAGCATCGCATGGCCAGGTCAGCTAGTGTAATATATGTTGGTATATTTATATTTGAAATTGATAAACTCCAACCCTCGTCAATTAATCATCATTAAATTAGAAGCGTCTAATGCCCGGTTTCTGCGATACTCGGTTACACTACCAATAGTTATTAACTCAACAAAGTTATCGATAAACTGTCAAATGGCCCGTTGAATTTTACTGACATTTATCGTACGATTGTGTGTTCAGAAATGCAATTTAACAAGTTATCGAACCGATAACGCTATTTAACAGATAAACTACAATTAAAGTGCCTCAGAAAGTATTTTTCATGGAGTGTATTTGTATACTTTCCATTTTAGTCACTAGATGGCTCTAAACTATATTTTAATACTATTTTCATCTTGTAATTTAACGCGGGCAATCGTTAATAAACTACAACACAATTTTTTGGCGGGATATTGAGTTGTCGTGTAGCGATTTTTATATTTTATTCGCATTTTTGTGCCTTTTGTCTCTATATTTCGTAATATTAATGGTGTTTTACATAATATACTTTGGTTATTGTGCACAAGTATTATAAAGTGGATGGAAAATAATACCACGCATTCTGGCTTGCCACAAAAATACCCTGGAAAGTTCTAACAAGAGGGCCACCATCTTGTTAGATCATTGAAACGATCGCAAGAAACTTGTAATATACCCTACTCAATAATAACAGTAATAATCTAATAGTAGATAGGTTCCCAAAAATAAAATCAAATAAACTATAACACTATATGTGTATTTGTCTTCAACAATTCCGTCCGTTTGTATATATGCGCGCCGTTACCTTGCAATTTGCACATTAAACGTATGATATTAAATATCCTACTTTCATATAAATTAAAAAGAATATATATGCAAAAACAGAAAGAACCTTTGGCAATCGAATACGATTAAAATTTATTCTAATCGTAGCCTTTATAAATATGAAGCAATATAATTATTATACATAAATAAACGGAAAAAAAGAACACAAATAACCCATTACTTTACAAGATTATTATTATAATAATATAATGTGTATGCAAAAATAAAAGAAATATCATAGATAACAACAAAATCGCGTCAGGCTTGTTTGTTGTTGCTGTAGGTCGTGGACAAGGTGAGTGGCTTTACCGGATAGATTTGGGTCGTTCTACACGTTTCAAAGAAATTATGTATATCAAATATTAACAGATTGCATCATATATGCCGTAATTTATACATACAAACTAACATATTGTCAGACTTTACGAAATTATTCCATTACACAATAACACGATGCTGAGATTTTTTATAATTCTACCGCGACATAGTGACAACACTGTGACTGATGGTAATAACTATCTATACAAAATTAAGGGCGACCGTCGACAGACCTGCAAATTTTAATATAATCTATACTTAACATTATAAAGGTGAAGAGTTTGTATGCTTGAACGCGCTAATCTCAGTAACTACCGGTCCGATTTGAAAAAATATTTAAGTACTAGTTAATTTATTGAGGTAGGCTATGGCTATATATCATATACGACCAGTAGGAGCGGAGCCCCAATGAAGAATGTTTCGAAAGACGGGAGCGAGAAAAGCGACGGATAGGGGAAGTAAACGAATAACATTATTTACAATGATATTTTGTAAGCATTATATCATTACATATTATAAAATAAAGTCCTCTGCCACGTCTGTCTGTTCGCCACAAAATCTTACATCACTGCGACAACATTACACATATCACCTCCACACACGTGCACGCATACACGCTTACACATGCAGGTGGAAGGGTTTTATTTTTTGTGGAAGGGTTTTAACATCGTCTCAAACTTTTTCGTCTGTGTGTTGCATGTCGCGTGATGGTCGGCCGCGTAGTAAAAGGTAAAGTGAAAGGCGCTCGTCAGTTTTTATTATTATAATTATATATTATTTCTGTGTATTATGTATATATAAATTAATTATATATTTTTATTATTATAAAATTAATATTGATAAAGCGATTTTTATACCCTTAATGGAATATTATTCCAAAAATGTTTAGTTAAATGTCTATCTATAGTGTGAAAAAAAGATTCACTTTTACCGTGGTTTCATAAAACCACACAATCCTTTTTTATTATCAGGGCAGGACAACGTCCGCCGGGTCCGCTAGTAAAATATGCTATATATTTACTTTTTCTTATGTTTTCTCCTCTGTACATGAAACATGTACCGTCGGCAATTTTCGCTGTTATGCTGGCCCGTATGCAGCAGCTGAATAATCCCTTACCATTGTACGTATATATTATTTTAAAAATGTGTGAGAGTAAATTACATAGGTAGAGATGCGTATGTCACAATGGATGTTTGGTGTAAACAGACTGGATAAGATTAAGAACGAGTTTATTAGAGGAAGTTTAAAAACACCGTCAGTGACAGAGAAGTTGAGGAGTAACAGGTTAGCATGGTACGGGCATATTATGATAGAGAGATGAAAGTCATGTAGTTTCTACTTAGAAAAGTTTTTAATATGAAGTTGGACAGATATAGAAGTAGAGGCAGACCGTAAAAGGTATGCATAGATTGTGTGAAAATGATATGTGTATGAAAGGTGAAGAGACCGCATTAATTTTATCTATACTAATATTATAAAGAGGTAAAGTTTGTGAATTTGTGAGTTAGTGACGTTGTAGAGGGTAATCTCAGGAACTACTTATCCGATTTCAAAAATTCTTTCAGTGTTATATAGCTCATTTATCGAGGAAGGTTATATACGCTAAGACCAATAGGAGCGGAGCACCAATGAAGAATGTATCAAGTTATCAACCCTTTTTTTTTCTCTTGAGATCTTCCGTTGCACGTTACCTTAGACCAAAGTAACTATACCACGCGGACGAAGTCGCGAACAGATGCTAGTAAATTATATGTATAAAATATGTATTAGAATCTTTATTTGTACAACTAAATTATATCTTGATGAAAAGTGATGAGAATAAATCTTTACGATGCGCGCGCACACCGTCACGAAAAATCAACACCCTGAAGTTAACTATGGTCAATTTTTTCTATTTTTAGTGTCGTTTTTTCTACAATAAGGCGAAAGATACGTTTTTTAAAAATAAAGTACATAAGTACACACACACACTTTTTTTCTATGGAACTTATTAATGAAGCCGTGTGGCCAGGTTAGAATAACACCATCCCATATCTTCCTGTGGGTATCGTAAAAGGTGATTAAGGGAGTCCGAGATAGTACTGACCCCTTGTAACTTTCTCACCACGATACTGTACCATCTGTCTGAGTCCTTCTCCGGTCGTAACGGTCCCTGTTCCACTGGGTCCTGAACAACAAGGACGAGTATGTGCACCTGTGTCTTGCGCGTACACTGTGCACCTTGATATATCCTGTGCATCTGACCGCTTCCGCTCATTATGAGAACGTCGTAATCACGTGCCCTCAATGCCCACGATATTTCGCAGCGAAGATAGGCTACATAAGCCATCTTCGAGCGCACCAGCGCCATTTCTCTGATTAGGGGTCAAAGTGGTCACCACGGTCGAAATCGGTGGGAACAATTATCATCAATCATGCAATTTATTTTATATTCCTTTTATATTATTTTCTATGAAGCCGTCTTAAATTGTATATTGTAATGTAATATCAAAAATAAAGATTTCAAAATCTTTCTTGGCATAAAAAATCATCTAACTACCATTGCCTAATAATGTTTAATAATATATATATGAATGATACAAGTATGTATGTACTTTGTATATATAAATAAAATTCAAAGACATAGCTTTGGTTGTATCATATAATTTAAGAAGTATATACGAATATAAACGGAAAATCCAATAAACAGAAAAACCTGTTAAGTAAGAAAAACAAATTGCAGTATAAATAGGTTTCCTTATACGACATAATTTTAATATAAAATGTAATAAGTAGATTTCACATACTATGTATAAATGTTATAAGTAAACACACAGGTCGGATAACTATAGCTGACACGTTCACAAAACTCACACCAATGCATTTTTAATATACAGTATGTTACAAAAATCGATTTATTTTAAATTGTTATAACAATACACGGGTCGATTGACTGATGGCTCAGTTTAAACAAATGCAAAAGAGACGTTATATTTCTAGCAAATAGCAAACACAAAATAATATCAATCTTTGTCACACTCTTAAGCTTGGTAGTGTGCGAAAGAGACAGGGTTATTTTTTATATAACGCGTACGGAGTTATGTTGTGTGGTCATTGATAGACACTACTTTTTCTTATTCAACGAATTACTCCACTGTAGGTACAAAAGCTGAATTTTGAAGCCAATATTTTTGTTAATATTCGAATATAGTCATACTAAGTTTAAATGATTAAATAGAGGTTAAAAATAGATTGATGCCTAAGGTAATGATGACGAAAAATCCTGCCAGAAACATAGCAAATTCAGTAAGCATAAAATGTTTTGTTTTCGACCCAAATTGATCCTTTTTTTATATCATATGAGGCAAACGAATACGAGGGTCACCTGAAGTTAAGTGATCACAACCGTCCGTGCAACACCAGGGGAGTCGTAAGTGCGTTGCCAGCCTGTTTTGGGGAAGGGGGGAGAGGGGAAGTTGGCCTCCGACACTCTCACTGACCGAACGAAACGCAACAATGCAAGCACTATTACTTCACGTCGGTTTTCTGTGAGAGGGTGGTACTACCCCGAGCGAGCCGACACATTCATGCTGAAACCACTAATAACTTCAGCATGGCTCTACCACCTACAAGCTGATAGATCCTGACTAAAGGTCTTAATGTGAATGATAATATTATCTGAAAGCAATTATATGGATACTAGAGCTTTTACTCGCGGTTTTATGATAATGTACAATTTATCTAACACTCGAGATCAGTACATTTTTTTCTGGATGAAATGTACCCTATGTACTCTTTTGTACCTCTGACAATGTATATGTAAAGTTTCATACTGATCATATAAGTAGTTAGGACGTGATAATATAACAACAAACGGAAACTCGCTTACGCATTTATAAGTTGGTGTTAGAATGAATCACGTATATCAATCAAGTCGTGGTGGCCTAGAGGTTTGACCGGTGCATTATCATTTCCGATGTCCGCATGTTGAAGCTCCGGCATGTATCAACAAATTTTTCGAAATTATATTTACTAACTTCTACTTGCGACTTCGTCTGCGTGGAATAATTACTTTGGGCTAACGGTAACACGCAGCGGAAGCTCTCAAAAGGATATTATATATATAGTGATTCCTTTAGCCTTCCTTGATAACGTAGTCCGGTGAAGCTGTTAAGACCTTGCTAGGTCAATAGCGTAATTAGTTCGAGAAAAAAACTCCCTTGATAAATGAACTATCTAACGCTGAAAGAATTTTTCAAATCGGACCACTAGTTCCTGAGATTAGCGCCTTCAACCAAACAAACAAACCGTCCAGCTATATAATATTAGTATAGATTTAAATTGGTTGTACTATCGTCTGACGGTGAAGGAAAACATCGTGAGGAAACCTGAACCTGAGTTCTTATAGGTACTGTATGAGAAAACATAGTACTCTGAATTTCTCAGAATTTGAAATCGCGAATATTTCGTGGTCTGGCGCGGTGATTATGCCCATACTTTTCTTTGGTAAGAGACCTATGGGGTCTCTTACAGGCTAATGATTGTCACTAGAATGTATCAAGTTAGTGCGTTAATAAACTTGCGTTTTATATCTATGATGACATTTTAGGTAACAAAGTAAACATCCGATGATGATTTTACGTCACATACAGATCACCAGTGTCATACTGATGTTTTTTTTTTATGTCAAAAGGCGGAAAACGAACAGGTGGATGACCTGACGTTAAGTGATCACCACCGTCCATGGACACTAGCAACACCAGGGCAAGTGCGTTGCCAGCCTGTGTATGGGGGAGGGCAGGGAAAGCAAGGTGGGCTTCCGGCGCTCTCACTGACCGAACGAAACGCAACAATGCAAGCATAGTTACTTCACGTCGGTGTTCTATGAGAGGGTGGTACTACGCCGGACGAGCCGACCCATTCATGCTGAAACTAGTAATACCTACAGCGTGGCTCTACCACCTTCGAAAACTGTAACTGGGACACATATGATCTGTGCGTGATATCGAAATCAAGAAAGTGATAATACGATAATATTTCGCACGTTCTCCAATTATATATTTATTTTACGAGCTTCGTATTATGAAATTTGACCGTGCGACAAAGAATTACATTAACCGCGAAGGTAACCCACCGCATTACTATTCTAATATGTCCGAAATGTTTTTTTATAGATTTTCTATTTATTTTGTTTGTCGTTCGTTGTTGGTTAGTGTAGGTCGTGGACAAGGTGATACAGTATTGCTGATGTTGTAAACGCGAAAGATTGATTGTAATTTTTGTTTGCTAACGAACTATTGATTAAGAAAACATTGCGTGTGTCAGTGTATACACGCGGAGGAAGTAGAAGTTTGTTTATATGTATTCAATAATATATATGAGAATTCTTATAAACTATATACTATACGAAGTCTCGTAGTATAAGAAAGAAGAAAGAATATATACGAGTATTTTTTGTAGCAAATACACGGACTACAAAATAGTGCAAAAATAGAATTACAAAGACGCGTATAAACTAGAGTAAATTTAAAAAAATTACACATAAAAAAATATTTAAATTATGCCATGGTACAACAATATCGCACAATTCAGCATATGCTAACTGCCACCATTGCAAGTGACTCCAGCGCTGATTTATTGAATACTTAAATTTACCATTACTAATTTTGCTATACCACTTATACATATAGAAATAAATACCTACCTTACGTTTAACGTGCAACCCGTAGCGCATTTTTCCCCCTACAATGCCATAAAAACGTTCACTTATGATTTGACTCAAAATTATGATGTTATCCAATATAGAAGCTGTACACAAATCAGTTTATCTATATATAACATACAAGCGAATACTCGCGACTTGGATCACGTTAAATAACAATATGAAACTTAATAAGAATAAACACAATGGCTATAATAGAAAACTTTCTCCATGAAAAAACATTTAGATGTGCTAACACCGTAAAGAAAAGTCGAACGATGTTAGAAATACTCTTAAATATATCAACATATTATATATAACATATATCAACATACAACCTATTTACTATTTACCTTAAAGATCCACTCGGTGTATGACGCAAATCACCTAATTTCTGTATCATGGAAATGAAAAATACTTTATTCAATTTAGACACTAATAAGCGCTTTTATAAGGAACGGTAAAACTACCACCGGTTCGAATAAACAACTCAATCATCGAGAAGAACCGGTAAGAAATTTGATTGCGTTTATCTTTGTAACATACATATATAATACTAACAGGCCCGGAGCACGTTATCCCACCCTTATAATAAAAAAAAAACCTTGACAAATAATATACTTAAACCTTCCTCATAAATCACTTCATTTACTGGTGAAAACCGTATTAAAATCCGTTCAGAGGTTTTTGAGTTTATTGCGAACAGACAGACGACTTTATTTTATAATATGTACTGATTTAGAGTATATTACACGTTACTATCGTTTATTGGATGCACAGAGAAAAGTTAGTTCCAGACATCACCATCGTCCAAATATTGATCCACTCTATAATAGCCTAATGACAACAAAATTCGCTTGACATGGCGCTTAAACTTACATGCCAGCAAATTATTAATATGCTATGGGACTTTATTGTACAACCTAACACTATTAGCTACTGGTTCTTGTATTTAGTGTTTGGATTATGCCGGTATTTTACAAAATCCAGCTTTTCAACGTTTTCAATGCCTTCTTCATTTCAAATGTCAAATAAATACCACATCACATAATTTGTTTCAGAATCTAAGCTTACGCCTATGATGCATATTTTTATTTTTAGTTACCATTTAATTCCAAAAATAAAAGTTCTTAGACAGGATCTAAAAACGTTGATAGTTCGATTTATATGTAGAATGTTGAAAGCAAATTGGTTATTAGATGTTGAATTCGTGAGGCATACATATATATCTCACGATTTCTTATATGTATCAATAGCTAGCTAAGTTTAGCTAAGACAGATTCGCGGTGTTGCATCCAGCCGTCTGCTGCTAAATGAAATCGGCTGAGTGCCTTATGCGCTTGCTTTAGTAGTCCAGTGAAGCTGTGAAGGCGTGTCAGGCTAATAGCGTTGTCAGTTCTAAAAAAAAAAGGTTATTGGATGTATACAGAGGTATATTCTTTAGAATACATTTCTACACTTAAATGTAGTGCAACAATGGGATTGACCATACGTATATTAGTGGCGATGTATTCAGATACGATGTTCTCACTACACTCATACTTCCTACACTTAAATGTAGTGCAACAATGGGATTGACCATACGTATATTAGTGGCGATGTATTCAGATACGATGTTCTCACTACACTCATACTTCCATTTATGTATTACCCAAGAGCATTTAACCAAGCGTTTAACCATAGTTTCATATGATTTTAAATAATGGCGTGGTCCAAGATAGTAAGCACCCTAAAACTAGAGAGGAGCTGTCAGAACATAGCAACAGGTGCTTAGCGAGTGATTTTAAACTTGAGGATATTAGCTAGCCAGGTGGAATT
This sequence comes from Antheraea pernyi, assembly GCA_015888305.1. Taxonomy (NCBI): domain Eukaryota; kingdom Metazoa; phylum Arthropoda; class Insecta; order Lepidoptera; family Saturniidae; genus Antheraea; species Antheraea pernyi. Next base: position 45,193 of record MU159619.1, on the reverse strand, counting down.
TAAAAAGCCCTACCACCACTCAAGGGACTACATATCCACTGGACATATATTGTACCTACAAGCTATAATGTATACGAAAATATGGCACTCTTCGCTATAGAATAACGACACGTAGGAAGATTTTACGTTCACAAAATTAGCATTATTGCTAATGATGACTGGTGCACTTTGGGTGCCGAATCGGGGTCAATTTCGGGATGTTATTCGAAACTTCCAATTTGTACCGTATCGTTACGATATTCGGTCGACAAAATTTGTTACAAGATATTAAATTATTAATAACTTATTATTTATTAGCATAAACTTTTCCGATCTAAGACTAACTAATTATTGAGCACGTTGGCCTTAAAAATGTCGTAATCAAGGCTAACTGCCATATTATGAATTACTAAATATGAATGATATTTTAGATGGGAGGATATTTTTACTAACTTAGCAGCTAAGTATTTAGCTTAATCTATGTGATTACGTGGTGATGTTACTGTATCAATTGATGTTATTACATTGATCCTAGAAAGCGCAATCTAGCTTTGATTTGCTTTATTTACGGAGTCAATCAATTGATGAAGAAAAAAACTCTGTAAAGCTTTGATTTCTTTTAATTTACATTGAGTTCTAGCGAAATTTGATTATTTCTGCTCCCTTTTCTATTATCAGTAGTGTATTTTATAATGACCACCTTATATTATTGAGAACAATTTCTTATATGTATCAATAGCTAGCTAAGTTTAGCTAAGACAGATTCGCGGTGTTGCATCCAGCCGTCCAAGCCGAGGTTTGGCCACTTTGACAGCCTTGAGCTGGCTGCTAAATGAAATCGGCTGAGTGCCTTATGTGCTCGCTTTAGAAGTCCGGTGAAGCTGTGAAGGACAGGCCAATAGCGTAGTCAGTTCTAAAAAAAGGTTATTGAATGTATACGGAGGTATATTCTTTAGAATACTTCTACACTTAAATGTAGTGCAAAAATGGGATTGACCATACGTATATTAGTGGCGATGTATTCAGATACTTTGTTCTCACCACACTCATACTTCCATTTATGTATTACCCAAGAGCATTTAACCAAGCGTTTAACCACAGTTTCATCTGATTTTAAATAATGGCGTGGTCCAAGATAGTAAGCACCCTAAAACTCTAGTTAGGAGCTGTTGGAACATAGCAACAGGTGCTTAGCGAGTGATTTTAAACTTGAGGATATTAGCTAGCCAGGTGGAATTTAAAAAGCCCTACCACCACTCAAGGGACTACATATCCACTGGACATATATTGTACCTACAAGCTATAATGTATACGAAAATATGGTATTCTCCGCTATAAAATAACGACACGTAGGAAGATTTTACGTTCACAAAATTAGCATTATTGCTAATGATGACTGGTGCACTTTGGGTGCCGAATCGGGGTCAATTTCGGGATGTTATTCGAAACTTCCAATTTGTACCGTATCGTTACGATATTCGGTCGACAAAATTTGTTACAAGATATTAAATTATTAATAACTTATTATTTATTAGCATAATACTATAAGATTGTAAAAGATGTGTCCTATATCGAATATAGACACATTTTACAATATTTCATATTATTAACACGAAACTATGTACATTATGCGTACAAACGGGTTTTATCCATAACGTGTTAATAATATGAAATATTGTAAAATGTGTCTATATTCGATATAGGACACATCTTTTACAATCTTATAGTATTTTATAACAATTTTGGACAACTAATTGCTAAAACATTAAAGGTTTATTATGGTCTTCATTTACGTTTTAAACCAATAGAAAGTGAATCTCAATAGTCTTGTCTAATTATTTAATTTATACGCTTATGTTTTTATTACACGAAAAACCTTTACGTTATATCAGTATAAGGTCATGTATTCAACGCTCGTTCGTTGATCTTAAAAAGGTTCAGCCAACACATTTTTTTTCTTTATTCATGACTGCAATAACCCTTGACTGCAATCTTACTAGCTACCAAACGAAGTAGCCTAAGTACAACTACTATTTTTAACTAGACATCATTTTAACTGGACAAACACATATGTAAAATTCTGTGCAGTACCTCTTTTAATCGAAAGAACTTTGAGTAAGTCAAAATCATTCAATTCAATTTAGGTACTGAGATGGCAATTATGAACGACAAAACTACCACCGGTTAGGAAAACAACCCAGTTATCGAATAGAACCGGCAAGAAGTTCAGCCTGATTTATCTTTAATTAGTTTAGGTTTGTTTACAACTTAATCGAGCTTGGTAGGATGGGTCTCATAAGACCCCACCTATCCTTGGCAGCTTATGACGACAGAATCAGCAATTTTTCAGGATGTATGACCTGTGTCTGCTGGCATTGTTAATTCTCGATCATAGAACATGGGTCGTCCTTTCTGCCCTTACTTCATTTCATTCTATAATAATATTATAAGGCTGAAGAGTTTGTTAGCTTGAACACGCTAATCTCAGGACCTACTGGACCATGTTTAAAAGTGTTAGATATCTCATTTATCGATGAAGGCTATAGGCTATACATCATCACACTAAGGCCAATAGGAGCAGAGCAACAATGAAAAATGTTTCTAAATGGTTTTCTCTTTTTCTTTTGTGAGCTTCCGCTGCATATCAGCGTTTGCCCAAAGTAACTATTCCACACAGACGAAATCGTGGTCAGAAGTTAGTGTACAAATAAAGACAAAAACGGTCAAAACAATGCCTGTTCAAATTATTTATAAGTAACATAAGGACGAGATTCATTCGTCCTCTATGACATTACACGACCTAGATTAGATGATATCGGTTGGCTTTTTATGTTAATTGGTATCGTTTCGAAAAGGACAGTCAAAGACCTCGGAGCGTGCATTTAAAAAGTTGTTTGTTTTTAAAGAAATGTATTATATTTGATTTAAATTAATTGCTATATAAAAATTTTCTAGATATTAATTTATGTGGTCAAGATGGTAAACACGATAAACCTAGATAGACGGGCTATCAAGTTCAGCTGCCGGAACACACCAACAAGTGCTTGGCTACAGATTATCAACTTAAGGTTGGTAGCTAATGAGGTTTTAAAAATATCTACCACCATGCTATGGCTTCATCGAGATATCGTCCTTCAACGAACGCACCGGCTCGTTTGCAAGGATTTGGACCTACATCGATACACGCTCTGTCCAAACACATAAACAACTGAGCAATCATCACTTCATTTTCTTCCCATTATTTTATGTTTGTATTGAAAACGCAGAGAATTACCTAATTTATAAAATAAGTGAAACATTACCGAAAATTAAATAATAACTTAGATAATACTAGCGGGCCCGGCTGACGTTGTCCCGCCCTGATTACCCCCCCGCAACCCCCCTTGTGGGTGTAATTTCGTAAAATCCGTTCTTAGCTGACCTCTACTCGACGAAAGGAATATTCCTACCATATTTCAAGTCGCTACGCCTTATGGTTCCAGAGATATCGTGATGAGTCAATATATAGGTGGGAATCTCTAATTTATATAATATTATGGTGTGGTCTGCATCGTATCGCATTGCATTGCAGCATGTGAATGAAGGGTCATTGTTGGGTAATACTGACGTATTTATTAGTTATATGGCATATCTTAAATATATACAAATACAATGTCATAATGTTTGTCCACGATGAACACCGAAAATACTCAACCGATCTTCACGAAAGTTGGCATTTATATTCGGTCCAACATAACAGATGGGATAATGTATATATCGGTTAATGGCCTCGATATTTTTTAATTACAAATTATACGTGTGTCAATGTTGATTATTGTTATTAATCGTAATTTTCATCAGCCTTGAACAGATGGCGCTTTATATTACTTTGTTGAAAGGAAACTGATGGACCGACTGTTACGGATATCTCATAGATGGCGCCACATTTTAATTTTGAATTTCTTCTAATCCTGTTTATTTTATGGTGTACGTGTTCTGTTAATCTATTTACTAGGTAACCTAGCTATTTCTATATCAAGTTTTTAGGCAGACTCATTATCCCACAATAGCAAATACTTTATCATAATTTTAATTCAA
>MU159619.1:7221-40675 GCA_015888305.1 Antheraea pernyi | reverse complement strand
GACCTCCTCGCAGAAGGAGGCCATCGCTCGCCAAGCCTGTTCGCTGCCAAGCATGGCCGAAACCACGCTCGGCAGCGATAAGTCCGTTCTCACCGCCGCCGCCAGAATGCGGCGCTGCACCCCCCACGCAGCACACTCACCACCACCACTCGGACCATCCGCCCGTCGCCGTCCACATAGGCGACCACGTGATGCATCCTGCTGAGAAACTAACGAGGCAATGGCGAAAGCGGGTTGGTAGGGTATTACAGCCTGACTGGGTCGCAACCACCATGTATATGGCGAAAAAGTCCGTCATAGTGATTTGCTTCTGCGGGTCGCGTTTCGGGATCAGCCTGTACATATCCAGCTATTAACAGGCCGGCATGACAGTGTGTCACTCGGTACTCTCCACTGTTTTTGGACTGTACTGTGCTTACCATCAGGCATAGTGCAGTCACTTTGACGTGCTACAATAAAAAAAAAACAATCCCACGAAAAAACTCCCATATATGCTCGAAGAAGATTCTCTTCCGACTTCTTTCTAGAAGATTATATCGGTGTATATATTATATTATATTATAATATATAATTTAGACCTGCAGGTCTACTTTCTAGACGTAGACTATAACAAACTCGGAATGCTATATAACAGATGAGAATGTAAACGAATTTTCCAAAAAAATTGCCTTTCCAGAACATTCCTATCAGCGCATCGGATCGATGTTTGTTTAGTTGAAGGTAAATGACGTTCACCTTCTTATTATTTCAATATAACTGTATACATAATGCTTCATGATTTTATTTACATTCAATCTGTACTTCTGAATCTGGGGTCAATATATTTTCCGCTTTTATTATTTAAAGGGTATGTATCATATTATAATGTAATGTCATCACTGAATAATAGTGAATTTGAAGTGAATTTTAAATTTGAGAATTACATATTTATGGATAAAACCCGTTTGTACGCAGTATGTACATAGTTTCGTGTTAATAATATGAAATATTGTAAAATGTATCTATACTCGATATAGGACACATCTCTTACAATCTTATAGTAGTTTATAACAATTTTGGACAATTAATTGCTAAAACATTAAAGCTTTATTTTCTTCATCTACATATTAAACCGTTAAATAGAAAGTGAATCTCAATAGTCTTGTCTAATTATTTAGTCTTTTAGGTTTATGCCTTCATTACACGAATAACCTTTGTGCTATATCAATATAACATCATGTATTCAACGCTCATTCGTTGATCTTAAAAAGGTTCAGCCAACACATATTTTTTCTTTTTCATACAACCCTTGACTGTAATCTTACTAGCTTACCAAACGAAGTAGCCTTAGTACTAACTGCTGCTATTTTTAACTAGACAAACACATATATACAATCCTGTGCAACTCTTTTAATCGAAAGAACTTTGAGTAAGTCAAAATCACAATAAAAAATATTCAATTTAAGTACTGAGATGGCAATTATGAATGATAAAACTACCACCGGTTGAACAAGCTAGTCATCGAATAGAACCGGCAAGAAATTCAGCCTGATTTATCTTTAATGAGGTTGGGTTTATTTACAACTTAATCGAGTTTGATAAGACGGGTCTCATAAGATCGTTGGCAGCTTATGACGACAGAATCACCAATTTTTCAGGATGTGTCTGCTAGCATTGTTAATTACCGATCATAGAACATGGGTCGTCCTTTCTGCCCTTACTTCATTTCATTCTATAATAATATTATAAGGCTGAAGAGTTTGTTAGCTTGAACACGCTAACCTCAGGAACTACTGGACCATGTTCAAAAGAGTTAGATATCTCATTTATCGATGAAGGCTATAGGCTATACATCATCACACTAAGGCCAATAGGAGCGGAGCAACAATGAAAAATGTTTCTAAATGGTTTTCTCTTTTTCTTTTGTGAGCTTCCGCTGCATATCAGCGTTTGCCCAAAGTAACTATTCCACACAGACGAAATCGTGGTCAGAAGTTAGTGTACAAATAAAGACAAAAACGGTCAAAACAATGCCTGTTCAAATTATTTATAAGTAACATAAGGACGAGATTCATTCGTCCTCTATGACATTACACGACCTAGATTAGATGATATCGGTTGGCTTTTTATGTTAATTGGTATCGTTTCGAAAAGGACAGTCAAAGACCTCGGAGCGTGCATTTAAAAAGTTGTTTGTTTTTAAAGAAATGTATTATATTTGATTTGAATTCATTACTATAAAAATATTCCAGATATTAATTTATGTGGTCAAGATGGTAAACACGATAAACCTAGATAGACGGGTTCTCAAGTTCAACTGCCGGAACACACCAACAAGTGCTTGGCTACAGATTATCAACTTAAGGTTGGTAGCTAATGAGGTTATAAAAATATCTACCACCATACTATGGCTTCATCGAGATATCGTCCTTCAACGAACGCACCGGCTCGTTTGCAAGGATTTGGACCTACATCGATACACGCTCTGTCCAAACACATAAACAACTGAGCAATCATCACTTCATTTTCTTTCCGTTATTTTATGTTTGTATTGAAAACGCAGAGAATTACCTAATTTATAAAATAAGTGAAACATTACCGAAAATTAAATAATAACTTAGATAATACTAGCGGGCCCGGCTGACGTTGTCCCGCCCTGATTACCCCCCGCAACCCCCCTTGTGGGTGTAATTTCGTAAAATCCGTTCTTAGCTGACCTCTACTCGACGAAAGGAATATTCCTACCATATTTCAAGTCGCTACGCCTTATGGTTCCAGAGATATCGTGATGAGTCAATATATAGGTGGGAATCTCTAATTTATATAATATTATGGTGTGGTCTGCATCGTATCGCATTGCATTGCAGCATGTGAATGAAGGGTCATTGTTGGGTAATACTGACGTATTTATTAGTTATATGGCATATCTTAAATATATACAAATACAATGTCATAATGTTTGTCCACGATGAACACCGAAAATACTCAACCGATCTTCACGAAAGTTGGCATTTATATTCGGTCCAACATAACAGATGGGATAATGTATATATCGGTTAATGGCCTCGATATTTTTTAATTACAAATTATACGTGTGTCAATGTTGATTATTGTTATTAATCGTAATTTTCATCAGCCTTGAACAGATGGCGCTTTAAATTACTTTGTTGAAAGGAAACTGATGGACCGACTGTTACGGATATCTCATAGATGGCGCCACATTTTAATTTTGAATTTCTTCTAATCCTGTTTATTTTATGGTGTACGTGTTCTGTTAATCTATTTACTAGGTAACCTAGCTATTTCTATATCAAGTTTTTAGGCAGACTCATTATCCCACAATAGCAAATACTTTATCATAATTTTAATTCAACATTTAAAATAACTGAGCCACAGCAACGCGTGGCCGGGTCAGTTAGTGTCTTTATATATTTTCAACCGACTTCAAATAGGAGGAGCTTCTCAATCTGGCTGTATTTTTTATGTTTGTTACTTCGGAAACTCATCATTTATAATCTGATCTGGAAAACTATTTCTTCACTAGAAAGAGAATATGCCAAGGCAGTTTCCAAGGTACTTCAGGGACCTGCTCAAAATTAAATAGGATATATATAGTTATTGAGATATTCGTAGGTTTGTGACAATACAATACATTTTTTTTTTCAATTTTGTTGGTTTCGCACAGAGACTCGAAACGACAATCCAATACTAGGTAAGTACTTAACTGTAAGTCAAGGATGTTCTGGTGTAATTTTCAGAAGTAATTTTTTAAATCGGTTTTATTTGTTTTTTATTCATTGTTTTTAGTATTGTACAAACCATACAGTTTTCATTTATCTTCAAACATCGTCACTAATATTGTAAATGCAAAAGTGAGTTAGTTGGATATGCTTCCACGCCTTAAATTTAAGGTTAAGTTTACATTAACACGAGTGAAACCGCGGGCGAACGCTAGTTACATTATGAAACAGAAATAGAGTATCGCGTACAATGCCTAAGCCGCAAAGTTGATACGTTGAAATACTTAATATGAAATGAGATTATTCGATATTAATTTAAGATTTAAAAAATTAATTTAAAATTAAAGCTTCAAGCTGCGAAGACTCGCAGCGTGACCAATCTGATCCCGCCATCATATATTAAGGATACGTCTCAAAGAACAGGGATTAATGCATCATGCAGAGTCGGAAGCAGTCCAAGTTACAGCGGTAGAGCGTTTAAAACGGCAATTTTCAAAATATAACACCAGACTTTAATAAGCCCATTGCAAATACATAGGCCTCTTTTCTAAGAAAGATATAGGCATAATTACCACGCAGCCCACGACGTGTACGCGATTTCAAGCTCCGAAAAACCCACAGTTATATATTTTCGCACTTACAAGGTTACAAGGTTTTTTCAGTTTTCCTCAGGATGTTTTGCTTCAGTCAACTAACAGTGTGACTAATTTTAATTAACTAGTGGCTGGCTAGTGATTGAGATTCAAGAATAATCCATTAATTTATACATCTCATTCTTGAGGAAAAAAATAACTTTCTCCAAATTTGTTTAGGTATAAGTAGCGACAAAACACTTTGACCTTTCTTCTGTGTTTTTAAACTATTTTTTTTTATGTGAATATTTCTTAAGCCTCGTTGAGTGATTTTTGGCATAAACTTATAGGTTCATATTTCCGATGTCCTTCATATGCTAGTAAAGCGTCACTAACGTGCTTGTGAGTTATTGCGCCAGTTTCAAACTAGCGACGCGTGGTACAACGACCGGTGTACATGTAATATTGATGTTTTGTATCCATTTGTATTTTTTAATAATTAATAAACTGTATAAAAATGTTACACAGTTATTTCATTCTTTTGAATTTTCCCTTCGGTCGGCAATCCTTATGACTGCCTCGACTTTATTTTCAGTTCTTTTTTTTTGCTTTAGTGTTATCAAGAAACAAAATCTTGAGAATATTTATTTCCTCCCTTTATGTCTTTTATCCTTATACTTCACAATACAGACTAATACTTTATATCACCACGCGAAGAAAATGTTTGTAGTCTTTATTATAGTTGAATTTTGACTACCGGACAACTATTAGTATACTTTAATAGCCACGCAACAACACGCAAATTTATCTCGTTATTTATGGAGTCCAAATCAGCGATTCTTTTGTTTAAGTAGCGCATACTATAACTATACCTATACTATATCTATACCTTTGTATAGTTATAGATCTAGATCTAGATGTGGAAAAAACTTTTAAACTCTGCTGCACTTCACTAACTCGGCATTTAATTGGTAACCCGTCTGCAATTTATATAAATAGTAGCTGTCCATTCTGGTTTTACATAGGTTTTTTTTTTATACTATTGGCAGCAAACGGACATGCGGGTCACCTGATGGTAAGTGATCACCACCGTCCATGAACACCTGCGACACGAGAATAATCACAGATGCGTTGCCGGCCTTTGAGAAAGGAATAGGCTCGTTTTTTGAAAAAAGGCAGATTGTATTGTTCTGGAAACGCTGCCGCTGGGAGTTCATTCCAGAGAACTGTCGTACGCGGCACGTGAGAAGCGCACAGTGCACGACTTCCAACCATCGAGATGACACTGATGGAATTTCAGTCCCTGACGAGTCGTTCTGTAACGGAACTCAGCAGCAGGTATCAATCCAAACAGTTTTTCAGAGCATTCTCCGTGGTAGATCTTATAGAGGACGCAAAGCGACGCAACGTCCCTACGAAGCGCCAGAGTGTCTAGCCTTAAGGAGAGCACCTGGTTGCCGATGATTCGAGCCGCTCGACGTTGGATTCGGTCAAAAGGAAGTAGGTGACATTGAGGTGCTCCGGCCCAGAGGTGGGAACAATATTCCATGTGTGGACGGACTTGCGCCTTATAAAGCTGAAGGCGGTGATCCGGTGTGAAATACCGTCCTGCTCTGTTAAGAACACCTAATTTTTTTAAGGCCAGTTTTGCTCTGCCTTCCAAATGACCACCAAACTGAACGTTGCTTGATATATCGACACCCAGGATACTGATTTTAGGCTTGGCGACTAAGGGGACTCCCTGAAAGATAGGAACTGCGTCAAAGAGGGTCTTTTTTGCGGTGAAGATACAGACTTGCGTTTTAGTGGGGTTGAACTCGACCAGATTTTGTTTTCCCCAATCTGAGACACACTCGAGAGACGTCTCTATCTCATACACAAGTCTATTACGGCTCTCATAAACGCGTTCTCGAGAAACACCTGCACGACTGGTATAAAAAGAATCCACAGTACTGTCATCTGCATAGCAATGAATGTTACTGATTTGCAACAAATCATTGATATGCAGGAGAAATAGGGTGGGAGATAGAACACAGCCTTGCGGGACACCAGCACTCACAGACCTAAGATCCGAGCATGCTCCGTCAACGACGACTTTTATGCTCCGATCCGTGAGAAAACTAGACACCCAATTGCATAGTTTCTCGGGGAGTCCATACGAAATCAGCTTCGTGAGGAGCGCATTGTGCCACACTCGATCGAAGGCCTTAGCAACATCCAAACTAACGGCTAGGGCCTCCCCCTTATTTTCAACTGCTTCCGCCCATCTGTGAGTCAGAAAGGCTAGAAGATCACCAGCTGAGCGGCCTTGACGGAAACCGTATTGGCGATCATTAATGAGCTGGTTATCTTCTAGATACTTCAGGAGCTGGCGGTTGATGCAGGATTCCATTATTTTACAGAGTAGGGAGGTAATGGCAATAGGCCGATAATTGGATGGATCCGAGCGGTCGCCTTTTTTATGAATCGGGTGCACTAAAGCGCTCTTCCAGATATTAGGGACAAGGCCTGCAGAATATGAGCGCCGAAAAAGATGTGAAAGAACCGGAGCTAGTTCCGGAGCACATGTCCTAAGCACAATTGCGGGGATTCGATCTGGCCCACTCGACTTTGAGATATCCAAAGAGAAGAGTGCATTGCGTACAGCTCTTTGCGAAAACCGAATATTAGGCATCGAGCTTTCGCAACGTGGTAGTGCAGGTGGTAGCTTCCCTTTGCAATCGAGAGTCGAGTTGGACGCAAAAAGGCAACTAAGAAGATCGGCCTTGTCTTTAGCGTCATGGGCCAACGACTCGTCTTCCCTCCGCAATGATGGAAAGGATGGTCGACAGAAATTTCCAAGGACAGCTTTGGCTAGAGACCAAAACGTCCGTGTTCCCGATGGGAGACGAATCAATTTCTCACCAATTCTGTCAATAAAGGTGGACTTAGCCAAGGCGATTGCACTTTTGTAAGACCTGGAGGCAAAGTTGTACTCCTTTTTTAATGCGCTGATGTTTACATCTTGTGATGCCACTGCAGTTACCCAGGCCCGGTAGCATTTCTGCTTTCGACGGCAGGCCATTTTACACGTGCGACTGAACCAAGGTTGAGATTTGCCTCCAATGGGTATCATGGAGCTCGGAATAAACAGGCCCATTCCTTGGAGTAGGATGTCAGTTATACTATTTGCGATGGCATCTGGATCATCTAGCGAGAAGCAAACCTGCTTCCATGGGTACGAAGCGAAAAAAGTACGCAACCCATCCCAGTCTGCTGATCTGGGTGATAGGTGTATTAACGAAGAAAATGAAGCCAAATATTTCCTTTATATACTGTGTACTCGTAATTTAAAAACGAACGACGGAACGTCAAGTCTGTTAATATTTTTGAAGATCTCGCAACTATCTTCTGTCTCACTCGCTTCAGTACATAAAGATTTTTTAACTCAAATTTTTTACTTTTTCGTACGATTTTTTAAACATTTCCCTTCGTCGAACCATATCTTGGCAATTAAACGCACAACAAACAAAAATTCGCCAAATAGCTGTAATCATCTTGAAGTGATAAGCTGGTAGTAGGTATATCCCAATATATTCTTATTGAATATATAGGCCCTAGTATCCCAGTATATTCTTGATAAATTAATGTGTGTCGGCAAAAACTTAGATATCTGGATTTAATAAAGTAACAACATAAGTGACTCTCCCATGACTAACTTGACACTGGTAGAAATCTATGAGACGCCATTATATAAATGTTGAAATTGAACATAATTTAAGTACTAGAAACAGTAACAAATTGGCAGACTCCATGTTTCAGACTCACCAAGACCAATAACAGTTTTTTAGTTAATAGTGTAAGGTTTTATAACAACGTCCCAAAGCGCATTATCGATTTGCCTGATAGTGGGTTCAAGAACCATGTCAAACGGGTTTTAATATCTAAAGGGTTCTTTATAGGGTGGATCAATATGTGAACGATGGGAACGTCTGGAAATGATGGCCCTCTCTGTGCATCCATCAAAAACGAGTGTAGCCATCTATGTTTGTCATATTATATATCATGAAAAGAAAAACCATATCGAGTTTCTCGTCAGTACTTCTCGGTGACTGGGTTGTTTTCCGGACTGGTAGTAGCTTTGATGTTCATAAGAGTCTTCTCAGGGCCTAAATTGAATAAAGTGTATTTTGATACATGCTTTCTGCAATCGATTTTTATTTATGTAGGTATTCAACTCTTACCACTTAGATTAAATATGAAATAACAACTATATTAAATATTTCAATGACAAATAAATAATAACCAAAAATGTTATATTCATCGCTTCTTAGTTTTTAATAGAATCAGCTACCGCTTCAGCGCTTAGCATATACCGCGCCCTGTATTCTCAACCATCGAGTCGTGAAGTAGATGGATTACACTGGCGAACGTTTGTTATACCCTTTACTGTAACTCACGGACCCATCAGGCGATACTACTGCTTAGATCACTTTGAAAAATGTATAGATATTTGTATGATGCGTTTATTATTTTATCATATCTGGTAATCTGGGAATACCAGAATATAAATATGGCGTATTTTTGAGAGTTCACTTTTTCTGTCACTTTATTATACTTAGTCGGAATCGATATAGAACATTTTTATATTGTACTACTAGCTTTTGCCCGCAGCTTCGCTCGTGTTAACATAGATTCGAACGACGAGTTGATTTTTTACAGATGAAATCTAATTTTCTATACTCATTTTTTATTTATGTGGGGAAGTCCACAACGTGTATGCAAAACGCGTAATAAATAAGCACACATTCGCATTTTTAGTATTAGTTACAATTACATTCCATTAATAAGTTATGAGATGACGTCATGAATTACATTGTAACTTTCCTATAAAAGAACACGGGTTGAGCTATGAAATATTTACAATATTATTACCATATAATTCGAAACGATGTACACGACAAATGTGTCCGACCGGTTTGCGATCACAACACACCAGTTGTAAAACCCTTCACAGTGGGCACATCTAGGAATGTCGCGTTCCCAGATAAGCTGGTATTTGTATCCGACTGATTTGCTATCACTATACACATGAAAAACCACAAGTGACAGATAAGTTGAGAGGAGCAATAGGTTAGCATGGTATGGGCATGTCACCAGGAGAGATGAAATCCATGTAACTAGAAAAGTATTGAGTATGTTTGTGGACGGATATACGAGTAGAGGAATACCGAAAAAGATATGGATGGACTGCGTGAAAAATTATATGTGCGTAAAAGGTTGACATTTGACAGTAGAGAGTGGAAAAAGAAAACATGTTGTGCCGACCCTACTTAGGTGGTTAAGGGTAATGATGATGATGATTCACATGATAAACCACAACAACGGGTTTCTTGATCAGCTATGATATATCCACTTGCCGAGAAATTTAAAGGTCTTTTGAACTATTCTTATAATCAGGTAAATAACATTCACTTTGACTTGTCTCACAGACCACAATCTCATCCGATATTAAAAAACCATGTGATCTTAGATGGTGAACACGGTAAGCCTAGAGAGGACTAGTCCCAAATTCAGCTGCCGATACACACCAAAATATGCTTGGCGAAAGACCTTCAACTTGAAGCTGATAGCTATACAGACAGGCTTTGCTAAAACCACCACGATGATTTCCTTCACCGAAAGCTCAGATTCAGTCGCAAGGATTTGAACTTACGTCGATCAACGCAGTATCCGAACACGCTATCAACTGAGCCACTCAATTAAACAATACGATCCAATCAAGCTTCATTATGTCAAGCTAAAACATGTTCATATTACTGAGTTAACAAAGCAAACACATAATGGCGTAAAAAATAAAAAAGGAAAGTTAATAAACTGCTCTTTAAGAAAATAAATCAGGAGAAACAAACATAACGACGCGCGCAATTCAAACAAAAAGTTTAAAACACGATGTAACCATTTAATATGTCTATCAGAGCGCGTCACATGATGAATAACACCGTCCAATTTTAGGCGAGTGCGTATTTTTTGTCGCCTTTACACGAACAGTTTGGACTGATTAATATATTGTCTCACACTGTGAATAATGAAATTTGATCAAGATTTATAACTATTAACACATTCAGCTTTCGACTACACTTAGATTAAAAGTTTATTTGTTAGGTAGTACACGTGACTACATTGTTGTGAAAATGGTCTTTCTATTTTACAAAAACTACATGTTTTTATATCTAAACGGATAATTGTTTTTTTTTATGTAATTGAAGTCACCTCTGTTTCCATTGAAAACATAATTATATGTTTAACGCTTATCACTTATTTATTTAGCAGTAACAGTTTTGTCAAGATTGGTTCAGCTTATTTAGATATAAATGCAGAATACCAAGACGCTTCATAACTAGAGTCATGAGTAATTATGTACATATATACAACAAGTAGAACTGACTATATAAAGCATTATATATATTATACAATTTCAACTTAGTGTTAGCTAGCAGTGCGCTCATCTTTCAACAAAGCCCATTGCAGAATTGAACAATAAAATTAGAAAGATAAAATTACCATCAGTGATGATAGTAATTCTCGTAATTAATACTCTCATTAATTTCACACATTAATTTGTTAAACTAAATTGTTAGTGTAAATTTTTCTTAAGTGAGAAATGCCCGAGAAAAAAATTGCTGCATTCAGTATTAACACTTGTTCGTGAATTTAATTCAGAGTTAGGCACCAATTGAAATGCGAACTTAATTCCTTGTAATAAAATCAAAAACGCTTTAATATATATAGAACATACATTCTTTCGTACAACATAAACCGCTGAATCATTCTGATGGTAGACAAAGACGGGCATACAAAAGCTTCGATTGTATTTCTTAGGTGTGAATGAGAGGAATGTATTTATAATGGTATGATGCAGAAATACCGAGATAATGCAGTACGTCTGGTGAAGAAGATGGATGGCCATACTGGTTAGCGATTGAATGAGTGCATAACATGCCACATTTAAGAATTACTTAAAAAGAGTAAGAATGAGGTTTTTTCCGTTGAGTTCTTATCATAAAATTCAGATTCGCACAGAACCTGAAAAGTTAGCACTTCTTTGGTGTTTCAATTAGTATAAAGAGCTTAAGATATTTGTAGAATAAAAGTAGATTAGTGATTCAATATAGATTTATTTACTTGATTTTGTCGAATATAATCTTCTTCTGACCTCGTTCAATTTTTATTTATTTTTGGCTTTCTTAGTCTGTCAGTCAGCTCATGAGACATCTGCTCTGGGCCGTCAGTAGGTGAATGTTATTGTTTATTTTTATCATTATAGTATAAAACAAAATCCTCTGCCACGTCTGTCTGTCTGTTCGCGTTAAACTCAAAAACTACTGAATGGATTTTCATACGGTTTTTTCCAGTAGATAAAGTGATGCATGAGGAAGATTTTAAAAAATAATTTGTCAATGTTTTTTTAATATCAGTGCGGGATAACGTCCACAGGGCCCGCTGGTATATTCTAATTATAGATATTCATATTATACGGATTCGTCCACGTTTCTCAATACTGACTTATGATCTAGCGCATTTATAATCACGTTTGAGTTCACACACCTGATCACATGATTCTAACTTCTGCATGACATGGCCGTACCATCGGAATTGTATCTACATTAGCTTATCCTATAAAAGTCTTACTTAGCATGTGCCTCTGATAACTTTTTTCACTTTATTTAGTATTGTGGCTACGCCAGACCCTCTAAGCATTATTTTATATGCCAGCGTCACGAAATAATTATTGAGAAGTCGACCTGTTAATAGCCATTATAATTTTAGAATGTTATGGTTTGGTTATGTTAAAGGTATGGTTTTGTTAGGCTCATATAAAAGCTAGAAAATGCTTAGATTTATATATTTTGGTAGTCAAAACTAGTAGGTAGGCTAGTCTCGCCTGATATTATTTAATATTTAATTTATAGCAGTCGAAATGCTTCTAAATCTAGATAGATGCAAGCAGATGCTTGGAAACCGTTTTCCATATTGGTGATATCTAAGTCAGGCATTTAAAAAAACCCTACCACTATATATACTATAGCTAATAACTGTCCAGGTGACGACATAAGCACAAATAAAAAATTTCATCAAAATCGGTCAAACCGCTTATGAAAAGCACAGTTACGTAAGATATAGATTTGTTCTATTTTTATATGTATTTTTTTTGTAGAAATTTTATTATTTCATCCATTTGTAAAATAATTTAAAAGTTCTATGAGACGGGTTAAATAAAAGCTTCTAAATAAATAGAAAAAAATCGTTTATCGTACATCATTATAATTAAACGTCTCTGTTTATATCGTGGACGGGATGCGACAGTGAGCATATTTACTACGCACAAAAGGTGTGCGTGGGTTTATATACGCGGCACAAGTTGGACAATAGCACAAAAAACCTCCCTCATCTGCGCAACACACAAATCCCACTAAACTCGATATTATGCGCATTTTAAGTTACAAGCTGACAGCGAAATAAACTATTATCTATAAATATTATAAAACAAAAACGCTTTTCATGTTTTCTGTATGTTCTTCTAAACTACAGAACGGATTATGAACAGACATAGTTTTGACTATCGTATAGAGATTATTTCCAAAAGGATTTGATACATTTCAAGCATTCAAGAATACCCCATATTTAGTACGAAGAGATTAGGGTATATAATGCTTTGTGCCAATCTTCGTATATGTACATTCGATCTTTGGCCTTATTAATCCCAAGGCATTTAACAGACTTTCATATTACCATGGCTCTCTTAGTCGACTGGCTTGCATCTAAATGTCGAATGCCAAATCTTTGCAGCTTTTTATGCAATACTCATGAAACGCGTCAAGGGAAAGAATCACCTCCACACACGTGCACGCATACACGCTTACATATAAAAGTGGATGGGTTTTTTCTTTTTGTTTTTACCCGTATCGAACTGTTATAGTTTAGAATCATTTCCTATACAAAATACACATAAGAGTTGTTGAGATATGTATGCTTGGTACACATACATGTTTCAACAACTCATGTATGTATGAATAGTTTAGCTTTAACTTAGGTTAGCTTTGTTAGGTCGCGAATTGCATGAACAGGCAACAGCCAAGCCGAGGTGTGCCGTGCACCCTTGAGCTGGTTGCCCAAATAAAATCGGCTGAGTGCCTTAAGCGCTCGTCTTAGTAGTCCGGTGAAGCTGTAAAGGCCTCCAAAAAGGCCAATAGCGTAGTCAGTTCGAGAAAAAAAAAAAAAAAAAAGAGGTTTAAAATTAGCATTGCTAATTCATAATCCGCTCGTCTCTTGTAACATTACCAAGCGACAGTCTGAAGGCAAGGAAGCCCACGAGGTAGGGTCTTACCGGTCGTCCTTGCGGCGTCCACTTTCTGTTTCCACCGTGCGTCGCGTCGCATCGCGGCCGTGCCCTATCGTTACCCTGGCCCTAGTCTGACGTGAACTATTTTCAGTCGCGCGTTCCCAACTAGTTATAAATACCATGTTTTGTTTCTCCTTCGCGGAAATCGTTTAACTGTTCTTTGAAATTATTAACGTGCCCAAATTAACTTTATTCTGTTATTTTTAATACAACTTAGCGTTATATCTCACCTATTAATCATTGACTTGGTGGACTATAATGAAATATCAAGAAAGAGAACGGCTATTAAATGTGGCTTCCGTATCCTACCAATGTGTTAATAACAGCCAAGCGACACCTTTTTTGGAGATCATATCTGGACAGGCAAATACAGAAAAGGTTTTAACTAATATTGTGATCTTATCAGGTTGTTTTTATATACCGCGAACTTATATTATTTTTTTAAATAATATTCTTAAGAATAATATAAGCCACATTTTTCAACATCCAATATAATTGTCTTCCGCCCAACCCTACCTTGTAAATTGTAAGGAGAGCAGAAAATACTTAAATAAACATTTATTTTCCATTTAAGGCCTACTGACAAAGATATTATAACTAAGATAGCATTTTATTTATAATATCATAGCTTGCTGATGTGCTATTTTTATTTTTTTGCAGCCAATCCTTTAGATTATTACCGCCATTGTCGAATATGTAATATTATTACAAGTGTGTTATGGTAATTTCAATATTTTTACAAGATGATGGTTCCCTTTTTTGTAGGGGGTAAAGCCATGCTGAGGCTATTACTGGTTTCAGCATGAATGGGTCGACTCGCCCAAGGTCGTACCTCCCTTTCACAGAAAACCGACGTGAAATCAGTGCTTGCATTGTTGCGTTCGGCCAGTGAGATCGCCGGAAGCCCACCTGCCCCTCCCGCCGCCCCCGAACACAACCTGGCAACGCACTTGCGACTCCCCTGGTGTTGCATGAGCATAATATAAAAGTCGCCAAGAATTGTCAGTCATTTAGATACAAGCCAGAAAATCGTGGTCATTTCACAATGATTTAGATGTAAGTTAGAGAGTCGTGGTAATTCAAAGTCCGTTAAACGTCTTAAGATTAGCAATCAGATGTTTGACAATATTATCGAACGATTTGATAGCAGACTCCTTCTCCATCAAGCCCAAAAAATCAAATGGACATGTACGAATATTATCACAAAGCATTATGTACCCTAGTCTTTAAACGTCCCTATTGTTTATCACTTTCAGTGTGTGACCTTAATCTCATCTGATATTAAATGACGATGTGGTATAAAACGAGAAACACGATAAACCTAGAGAGGGACTATCTTTTAAATGGAGCTGCAGGAATATACCTTTATTTATTAGGTGGGGAAAATCCTTCATAGGATACACCTCCAGCTGTCGTTGGGGAAAGGGGCAACATGGAGGAACATGCCTACGGTAACTTGGCAACAGATTTTCAACTTAAGGGTGGTACCTAGCAAACTGAGCTTCGGTAAAGCCCTACCACGATTTAGCACCAACTAGTCACTACATATTACAAAACAAAGCCCTCCACCGCATCTGTCTGTATGTCTGGTCGCGATATACTCAAAAACTACTGAACGGATTTTCCTGCGGTTTTCATTAATAAATAGAGTTATTCACGAAGATGATTTAAGTATACAAATTGTCAAGATTTTTTGGAAATTGATTGAAATATAACGATAAATGTTGGAAGTGTCGGGAAAAGTCAAGCCACCTGGGAGCTTTCATCGAAAACGCTGTCTAATCCCTTTGGAATATAACAAAACAAATGAGAGGTAATAAACGAAGCAGGCGAAGTTACGAGAATCATCTAGTAAGTTAAAGAAAACTAAGCATTTTTTTAAATCATAGTTGGTAAGCGAACAGGCTCACCTGATGTTAAGTGATCACCGCCGTGTATAAATACTAGCAACACCAGGAGAGTCACAAGTGCGTTGCCAGCCTGTGTTTGAGGGGAACGGGAAGGGCGGCGGAGGGGGAGGTGGGTCTCCGGCGCTCTTACTGACCGACGAAACGCAGCAATGTTTCTTCACGTCGGTTTCCTGTGTGAGGGTGGCACTACCCCGGACGAGTCGACCCAATTATGCTGAAACCAATAATAGCTTCAGCGTGGCTCTACCACCTACAAAAAATTGTTGACCAAATTGCACTACTTCAGCAAAGTTCTCCGATACGTTATATAAAACAGCAAACAACAATATAACATATTGTGTTTGGGTAATTTGTATAAATTACCCACTTTGTCTCTTCCTCAAGTGATGTCAGTATGATGAATATTGCTGTCAAAACGTAGGTGTGCGGGGCAATAATTGCGCTTTTTGGGAACACCGCTGATGGTGTAATTACATCTCACTTACTTTACGTAAGCTATATATGGATACGACATGACTCACTTTGAATAAACGATGATATAAACAGATATTTTTTTAAGATATTTCATAAAATAGATCTTGGCTTTTAGTCTAACCTATGCGCAATGTCAGTTATTCTTAGTAATTATTTATAATAATTTAATTTTGAAAACATCATTCAAATGATTACACTGCTTAAGTCATTAATTATATTAGGGTTGTCAAATAACAGTGTATGGTTTTAAGTTTAAACAAATTACGTAATATAAGATTGCGTAATGCTTTTGCGAGGTTTCCCTGAATGCCAAAAACCATACAGAGTGATAAAAACAGTGTTAGGTAGGCTCGCTTTTAAAAAGCTTTTGATTAGTAAGTTTATGACGATATAAGGGAACGTCCATTAATTACGTGAGGTATTTAAGAGGAGAGGGGTTTTGGAAAATATCACGTAATATTGCAAACAAAAAAAAGTGTAAAAATCTGAGAAAATGAAATTAATTTAAAATAAAACTTGTTTCTAGAAATGTGACAAAATCTGACACAATTCTTTTATATATAAAAATCCATGAATAGATGTAATAATAATCATAATTAAATGTAATAATAGAAAAAGATATAAGTAACTATAATAAAGCAAATTGTGTTTTTTTAACAAATCCAATATATACATACTCAAAATACAAATTTTGAAATATCTCACATGAGATTAGCGGGGGGTCAAAAATCCTGAAAAACGTAATTAATGGACAACTCCTAACGACTACGTTTACTGTTGATTTTTTGTCCCTCAGTATTTGTTTGTAAAATTCCTAATTTCATCTAACGATATAAATAAACTGAAAGTCAATTTAATTATTACAGTAAACTTGTAAGTTATATCCCTTATTATTAGATATTCCGTGTATTTTCAACAAGAGGCAAGTCGGAGGTTAGTTCAAGTCTGTAACACAGTCCAGATTGTTTTAAAGTTAGTTTTATGTTAGTTACAAATGAGGTCGCACTATATAAGGAGTCATATCTAACACCAAATTATTGTTTTTATTGTATAAAATTCAATACATTAAGAGTTAAATTTTTCTTATTGTGATTAGTCCTTGATGTAGCCATTGTAGCCTATTGCAGTCTATTACTGAAAAAGAAAGTTTGATTAATGTTTGTATAATATGCATATACCATTCAGCTGAATCAAACTATTCTAATCTAACTATTAATGGTGGTAGAGCCACGCTGAAACTATTACTGGTTTCAGCATAAATGGGTCGGCTCGTCCGGGGTAGTACCACCCTCTCATAGAAAACCGACGTGAAGTAACAGTGCTTGCATTGTTGCGTTTCGTTCGGACAGTGAGAGCACCGGAGGCCCACCTCCCATACCCTTCCCCTTCCCTTCCTTTCCCCTCCTCCCCCAAACACAGGATGGTAACGCACTTGCGACTCCCCTGGTGTTGCAAGTGTTTATATACGGTGGTGATCACTTACCATCAGGTGACCCACCTGTTCGTTTGCCACCTATGACATATAAAAATTAAATTATAGAACTACAAAAAAACGTATATTAAAGCTGCATACTATCGTGTCAATTTTATTTAATTTATTATACATTATCTTCCGTCATGTCCATACTAAAGAAATTTCTCTTGCATTGTCCACTTCTTAATACCATTGTGTTTACATATGTGGAGAGCATCAAGTACCCGTACACCTGCAAGACAAACTGACTCTACTGAATAAATAATACTTCCTGTTACAGGCGGAAGCTTTCACAACTTTTTGTTTCAATTCAGTTACATTATTTTATTCAACTGGATATTATTTTTAAATATATAATTCCCCTATTAAAAACAACCTAATTATTTGCCATTTTATGTCTTTTAAACTGTCTGGTATCGTAATAATATGCATATGAATGGTGTTTTTATATTTTACATATCTATCTTGAGAAGATTAGGATATCTTCACATTTATAAAAATAATTCTAACTATACCTTATATTGGTATTGACTTGGTGTCGTTAACTAATACAAATTCTCTTTTCTTTTCAGTATAGATTTTTTTTTTTAAGTCATAGGTGGCAAACGAACATGTGGGTCACCTGATGTTAAGTGATCACCGCCGTCCATGGACACTAATAACACTAGAGGAGTCGCAAGTGCGTTGCCACCCTTTGGAGGGAAGGGTTAGGAGAAGGAGAGGGAGCGGAGAGAGGAGGGGAGGGGAGGTGGGCCTCCGGCACTCTCACTGACCGAACGAAACATAACAATGCAAGCACTGTTACTTCACGTCGGTTTTCTATGAGAGGGTGGTACTACCCCGGACGAGCCGACGCATTCATGCTGAAACCAGTAATAGGTAATTACAATTTTCTATAATTTATTTGGATTATTGAATTAAACTTTTATTGATTGTATTTAATTTCAGTATTCGAAGTTTAAAAGTATAAAAATGTGTAAAAACATTCTTTTTACTATTCACGTGTTCTATTTTTTATGTATATTTGTTTTTATTTTTTGTATAGAATGTTAGATATGAATTATATTAAATATATGATGAACTCGCCAGTTTATTTGCTTTTAGAAGATCTGTGTACATGAAATGTTATAAGAATCTACAACACAGGTCACAGTCCAAGGTACAGGTTACAGCAATAATAGTGTTAATTAATTTATTAGTAATTATATTTGCTATCCAAATTCTCTATCGTGTGTACAGGTACTCAAGTGCTACCGTACTCTCGATCCAGTTACTGACCTCTTTTTCATTCGTTGTTTTTTCCACAATTTTTTGTCTCGCTCTCGCCTAATAGCCTAACATATCGTAAGATTAATACGTGTACCGACTAATGCATATCATTAGTTTGAGTGGCTTTTCTTAACCGTGCTCCGATATGTGTAGAGTCAAACCGAGATATACTAACCTGCCGCTCCCTTCACTCGTTAATGCGGTTTAGTTGTCTGGATCCACCGAAGACTGATAGCCTTTAATTAATACGTTGCTTCTCATTGCTTTCCAGATATGATAGCATTTGTAAAATAGAAATACTGGCATTTAATGTTTTTTTTACAGTAGCATGGTAAAGTAACATGGTAAGGCACTATCCTGATAAAAAGCATAGTATAAGCAAAGAACCATAGTGATCAGTAGGAGTTGAGCGAGGGGTGGTAGGGTTATACAGCCTGACTGGGTCGCAACCACCATGTGAAAAAGCCCGTCATAGTGATTCGCTTCTGCGAGTCGCGTTTCGGGATCAGCCTGTGCATATCCAGCTTTTCGTAGGCCGGCATGACAGCGGCGACCGGCGATGGATAGTGTGTCACTCGGTGGTCGCCATTGTTTTTGAATTGTACTGTGCTTACCATCAGGCACAGTGCAGTCATTTAGCCGAGCTAATATAAAAAAAAAAGTTTTGTACTAAAACCTTACTAATATTATAAATGTGAGTTTGTTTGTTGAAATGTTTGTTACGCTTTTCTGCCGTTAGTTACTGCGTTAATTAACATGAATTTTTGCTTAAACGTTGTCAGAGGTATAGATAAGGACATGGTACTTTCATCTAGAAAAAAATAAATACCGAGAGATATGCTAGAGAAGATGGCAGAAGTTAGTTTAGCATATTCATTTTATTCTTATTTGATTCTTTATGTGTCTGTTGACTGTTGTTATGTTTGCCATAGTTTTATATAAATAAATAAATGAATCATCAGTCGTTACTGTTATGTTGCCTTGCAAGCTTCCGTATTGCTGAGTATGTATTGTCTAACCTTGAATGATGAAAATTTAAAACTGAGACATTATGGCGAGCTTACCTTTTTTTATATCAAAGGAGGCAAACAAACAGGTGGGTCACCTGATGTTAAGTGATCACCACCATTCATCAACACCGGAGGAGTCGCAAGTGCGTTGCCTGCCTATATATGGGGGAGGGGGCAGGGAAAGCGAAAGTGGGGAGGGAGAAAGAGAGGTGGGCCTCCGGCACTCTCACTGACCGAACGAAATGCAATAATGCAAGCACTGTTACTTCACGTCGGTTTTCTGTATGTCGGTTGGTAGTACCCCGGGCGAGCCGACCCATTCATGCTAAAACCAATAATAGCTTCAGCGTGACTCTACCATCTACAAAAACCTTATCACCAAATGCATCGCATTCGCAACTTAGTCGGTTAGTCTCTTGCCACCTCACTTTGTTACTAAATATATAGGTATAGAAGATTACTAGAAAACCTGACAAAGGAGAGTGGAAGAGAAATACATGTCGTGCTAACATTATCTAGAAGATATAAGAGTAAAAAATTATGGCCGTTCCGATTAAGATTATATCCTTGTTTTAATTGTCTGAGTGTCACTGAACTCCATGCAAAGAAAGTGTATTTCTGGAGTTAATATAAATTCATCTACCTAGTCATTCTAATCTTTATAATAATTCTAACTATTAATTAATCATTTTCTAATGGTATTTCTATTTAATAAGCTTTTAGTATACCAGAATTTGAAATGCAACCACTTTTGTACGAGGGTCAATAAAAATAATACCCACGTTAATACCTAAATAATAATATATAAAATACCCACTCTTAATTTTCATTAAGCTATTACATCAGTAATTAACGTAACAAAGTTTTAATATTTAAAATATTTTTCCTGAAGACTATAAGAGCGATATATTATACTTTATAGCAGTTCACTTCGGTGTAAGGGTAATAATGTTATTGTTTTTTGTAATTATAGTCTAAGATCCTGACTCAACAAAGAAATTTTAGTATTGTATTGATTTTTACTGTAAGTATTTCTTTAATTATTTTTTTTTTATGTATAAATTTAATACAATTTAAGGCAATAAGTAATTTGGTTATTGTAAATAAAATAAATAAAGGTGCGCGTTGATGTCTTTTTATTAAAAATATTCTTCAAGCTTTACAATGCAGGGTAAGTAGGAGTCTTCTGACATCACTCTCGACTTAAAATCGAGTGACCTGGTTTCTTTAACTAACGTTAATATAAGCCTCAATGAAGACCGCTGGAGAGATGATTAAATAAAAATGTAACATTTTAAGATATATGTATATTATTTTTATATTAAAAATTCAAATTAGATCATAATATATAAAAGCTTTTATCTGAAAAACTCATACGATGTTCGAATCGAACTCTGTATGAATAAGAAACACGTATCTATCATTCATTAGCGCTGCTAGAATCCAATACGACATTTTTTACAATCCCCGGGCACAAAGAACGGGCGTCCACCCCCACACACACATAGGGCCGCGTACAAACACCTGTGTCGGTGTACGTAATAAAAACTTGAAAAAAATCACACTCGCCGGCGCACACAGGCGTGTTAACGCGAAAAAAATCACCGACACAAAGAAAGTCAACCGAAAACTTGTATACGAACTTTTGCACGCACACTACGAAACCACAATCACACACGAGCACCACAAGGAAGTTTTGCGTGTACGTGTGAGTGCACTGTATACGTGCACGAGCTAAACTTAGCTTAGTCTCCATGTGTTCGTCACCTACAGTTGCAAGAGTCCGAAACTTCTGATATTTTTCAAGGCGAACTTATATTCAACCATAATTACGTTCTAAATGCAACCATGCGCTATTGTAATAAGGTTGCATATATTTTGAGGTATGTTCCACTTGAGACTTCTTTCTCGGGTATGTGAGATGCGCGCCGCGGGTAGTTTTCGTATTAAACTTGGTGGCGCGAGATGCAATGAACGAAAGGGATATATACGAGTCTATTTCCGTCTTCGTCGAACGCCACCCGCTGCCTGGGGCGCTGGAGACGCGGGGGTCGGGGAGAGGGGTGCGGGCGGGTGTCGTGTCGCGTTGATGAACATTTTTCTCATTTTTTCTTTATTTTAATGCGAATCGTTTTTAAAAAGGGTTTCGTCATAATTGCGTCGCTGCCGCTGATTATGTTAACGCGGGCGATGAGCCGTGACGTAATAGGTATAAAAAACAATTTTAGATTAATCATGCCATGTATATTACGATATTTTATAATTTTTGATACATTTTATTTTTCAATGCAAATAACACCCATAAACAATTCAAACAGAACTAACTAAACACGTAGATAAAACAACAGATTACTCGTAACCTTTCCAAGGACAAAATATAATAATTGATAGAATGGCAGGTATTACTCCTGATATATTATTACTTCTAATTTTAAACCCAGCATAATTTGTACCACCTTCAAAGCATTTCAAACAAAGATTCTAATAATAATGCATCGAACTAGCATTGTCTATTTGCATGCATCGTGATGAAGGAAGAGATTCTTACAACTAGTCGATGTTCAACGGTCAATAATTCCACAGTTTGAACTCCATACAAATATATCCGTCTTACAGATTCACTAATTTTAATTGATTTTAATAAGATATAAAATTCTTATAACTGACTGCGGATGCTGTAACAACATCCTTTATATCAAGAAACAAAAAATTACGTACGTTTAAGGCATTCGATTAACATATTAATCTATTTGAAAAGCAATTATAGTGTAAATCAAATATTATTTTAAAAATAATAATGCAAAAATTCACTATAAAACAAATTGGTAGAAATCTAAAATATGTATAACCGATGAAAGGAAGGGAAGAGACCGAATATTACACTTTTCGACTTAGTTAAGAATCATGGAAAAAGGGAACAACAAAATTGTAAGTGTTGAATAAAACGTACTAAACGAATGTACAAAAAAGCTTATGTAAACATTGCGTTACGCACGTCTCGTCTCGAGTATGCCGCGATCTTCTCGGCGGGAAACTTATTTTCCCGCGTTTTCTCAACCCCGCCGTATTTGTTTATGCCGTTGCTAATGTGAATCTAATTGGAACAAATATTGCAACAATTCTATCTGTTTTCAAAACGTCACGACATACGTTACATATAAGACTCTTAATAGTACTATTTCATTTTTTGCACTGTGTATATTAAATTGGTTCGTATACGTTGAAATATTTTGTTAATTCATATTAGAATTTCTCTTAATCCATTTCGATAGTGAAATATGATTTTTATTTCAATTATACGAGATATTTTCATACACTATCGAAAATTCTATTATACGAACTTATTTCAGACGCATCCTCCATGTAGAAGGGATACAAAAAAAACTGATTCTCATTGCCAGTCTCGCAGTAACTGCGGCGCGCGCCGCCCGCATCCAAAACGTTTATATTATTTTACATTACGTGTTTCATTTCGCGTAGACTTTTGGAAAGCGGTAGTTAGGCGGCGCAGGATGTGAAAATTGTGACTTTGGACTATTTAAAAAAAAATGGAACACCGTGTAAATTTCATAAAAAATTCCGGCAAAAAAAATTGTCTTTTCGGTTACCGCAATTAACGCAGTTCAAACTATATTTGATTTTATATGGTTTTTTTCGTTTTTTATTGCATTTTATTATACTGAACATTTTGAGTTTATGTACATTATGTTTTGTTTGAAACATTAATAAACAAACTGAACAAGCGACCGACGGAAAGTTTAAGAAGCAGAGGAGAAGAGATTTAGAACATGGCACTTGCTTCTTCCGTGAGCCTGTACTATTCGATCGTGCAACGTGCGGCGCGGCACTACCTCGAGGATTACTGTCATACAGGTAAGCAAATAATCACTAAAATCGAAAACAATTATATACTGTAATAAATTGATAAAAATTGATTACGAAAAAGTACATTATAATATAACATATAATACATGTCAGAACAGGATATATTGAAAGCGCGGGAATCACGATCGACTGCTAACCTTTTTAAGTTAAACTGTTTCACTATATTTTAAGATTAAAAAATCTTATGTCGAATCCTAATATAACGATCAATGTATATTAGAACGTTATTAAGCTTATTATAATTACGTGACTTACTTATACCATTAAATTAATTATAAAACACTTTACAACTTAATTCGGGAAAGACCAATTTTAACATATAATATTGAAAGATGAATGTGTGAAATTCTTTCGATTCGAGGGTTCTTTTTTGTTTACATCTTTTTGTTAAACATACAAGTCCATTTGTAAGAAAATATAATCCTTCCTTGTAATTTTTCAATCTACAAAAAGTATCCAGAATCGTCGCATGTTGTTACGATTTATTTTTGATTTGATTTATCTTTTTTATTCAACTACAATAAATACTTAGCTGATTTTAGAAAAACATGGGATGTATTTTATGTTTAAAATCCACATAAACGCGAGCATATCTGGGACTAAAAACTGGTCAAACATAAATGTATAAACCTTGTTTTAATAATATATTTTCAATTCTCTATAATAATGTTATTTGTAAGTAGACAAGGCCAATTGTTAACTATAATACATTTCTATAATTTATGAGACGCGCATTAAATATAAAAACAGTTACAACTCAAGGAAATGGAGTTAATTAAAAATACAATGCAAATGACATATAATCGCAGACAAACATCTTTCGCTTAAATAAGCAGTTTATATTTAACTGAAAATTAAATTTAATTCTTCGAAGACATGCAAATTTATATAAGAATTACTGTCAGCTGTTGGTAATCTTCGAAATACTATCAGTACAGTAACTTTCAAACAATTATCTAGAGCAGATACTATTGCATTCATCCATAGAGGCTAAGCTGTTATTATTGCATTTAAAAATTGTAACTTACAGTCGCCAAAGAAGCATTGTAGTAAAGGAAACAATTACAGTAGGAAAACGAATAAAATACAACTCATGATAAATCTAGATAAAATACTGAGGTAGCAAATAATAAAGTCATTACAACAAAGACGAAGCCGTAGGCGCTAACTAGTACATAAATACATATTAATATTCCGTGGTCGCGTCAAGATTTATAACTTGGAGGTCACGAGTTCATTTTTCGGCAAAATGATATAAATTAGTGGTCAATCTTGAAGCATAACTTTCTATGATTTGGTCATTTTGAAGCGTTGTAAAATCATTTAGCACATTACAATTAAAACTAGTGGATCCAGGAATATGAAGTGATGTATCGTTCTGATTGGATATGTCGATGGTAGCAAAACCCGACTCTACGTTAAGAGACTTAAAATTAACTTTCTATGATTTGGTTATTTGTGAAGCGTTGTAAAAAAAATCATTTAGCACATTACAATTAAAACTAGTGGATCTAGGAATATGAAGTGATGTATCGTTCTGATTCGATATGTCGATGGTAGCAAAACCCGACTCTACGTTAAGAGACTTAAAATTATCTTTCTACGATTTGGTCATTTGTAAAGCGTTATAAAATCATTTAGCACATTACAATTAAAACTAGTGGATACAGGAATATGAAGTAATGTATCGTTCTGATTGGATATGTCGATGGTAGTACAACCTGACTACGTTAAGAGACTTAAGTTTCGTCGTTATAAAATGGTAGTTCGACGTCACATTCATTTTTGTTCTCTACGCATTTACCAACTTAACATTAAAAATTTGTTAAGGCCATCAATACATTCTAGCGGTTTAATTTAGAAATTAAGTCTCTTTTCGAACGTATTTAGCTTATCATAATTTAACATTAGTTAAGAGCGTAGTTAAATATGTATGATATATATTAGGTTGTGCCAATACTTCTTAACGAAAGTTCTTAATGAATTTTCCTTGTCATTATTAACAACAACTTTTGTATAGAACGTTAAAAGAACTACTAAATTACCATTTAAGTTTTTTATTCTATAATTATAGTTTAGCCGCAAAAAATAACGCAAAATTATAAAAAATCAAATTTGAAAGATCCGTATTTGATTTGACTCAATTTTTGAGTGCATTTCTTGTTGATAATTTATCGTTTAATGAGACATTTTAACAAAATAAAATTTCTTCACAGTTTGCCTCTGTCAAAAATGTTCAAATATTTTTTACCCTATATTATTTATATGGGAAAATGTAACGTTCGTTGGAGGACTTCTTAAAATTGAAATTAAGAGCTGTCCTTTGAACATAATTTTTGTTTGGATATATCCTATGGTGTTTTGGGATGAGATCAAGAAAAAATAATTTCTTCTTTGTATGGTACACCCTAATAGGTACTCTAAATATAAGTGGACTCAACAAAAAAAGTAATTAAATACAATATATCAATAAATTGCAAGCACAATCCGTTGAGAGTATAATGGTCAATAAAGGCTCAAAGAAAAGGGAATCTTGACGCATTTTCAAAAAAATAAGTGTCTGATTTCACACGCGGCAAAAGTGAAACTTAGTATTATGATTAATTTTTAAAAGACTAAGACGAATACACTATGGAGGTGGTAAACAATAGTTTTCGCCTTTATTTTGTAATATTTTAATATATATTAACAACGTTAATAATACACAACACAGAATAGCTTTTAAAAGTACGCAATAGTCACAGGAAATAATATACTCTACATTTTAACGTTTGTCTCTCTCTCCTCTCTTTGTATATATTTCGAGTACATTAAGAATATAACTATCTCTTTCTTTCACAGTTTAAAAGATATATATACATTTATAGCTATCTCTTTTTCATTACACATTTTTGTTGCATAAAATCCAATTCACACAATCTTAAATGTAGTTCACTTCAAAAATTATTTAACTCCTACATCGTTTGCCCGATTGTTATGAGAATAGGCACCTCTGTATTTTTTTATGGTGATATTTCTTAAGTTTACACAACTCACAACTAGATGGCGTTAAACTGATATTTTAAGGTTAAAAAATTTTGTAATGCGGTTTTACGCGGACGAAGAAGAGGATAGCTCTCTCAGATGCTATAATGTCAGCCTTACGTCACAGTTATCGTATTTTAGTCATTTAGAACAATATCTTTATAAATATATCTCCGATTTCTTCTGCACGCGTGATTATTATGCGATTTAGAATTTAAAATCGCCTTTATCCTTCTTTAAGACACAGTATAGCTCTGTGTCTTTTATTCAAATAGTTTCAACGGTTTAGCGATGAAATTGTAACAAACAAATAGAAGACTGATTTACTTTCGTGTTTCTGATATTAGTTTGAATATGGATTATTAAATTTCGTTTGCTCTTAGTGCAAGCACTATAATTAAGCTTAGAGGTGGCGGATCCGATCGTCGGACACGAAAGACTTCTGGTGAAATGAACACAATTATTGTTAATTTTCATATCACAAGTTATACTTATCCTGTAAATAAATAGGCCCGGATGAATTGACGTTCTCATAATACTGTTACTAGCTAATCCACGTAACTACGTAAAATTAATTTTATTTTTTGACGGAAACTTTGTGTTTTTGTCTAGATTCATTGCGGATTATCTTAATTATCTACTTAATATTTACAATTCTCTTATTAATTTTAAGTTACTATTACTTAAATTATATTATTATTGCTTAGCCCTTATGAAAGCTCGTAATAATATGCAGACTAAATAATTATCTGAAAAGTTCTCTATCTGCCAGTAAACATCTCGTCAAAATCGGTTGAGCCATTTCGAAAGTTACCCGGAAAAACTGAAGTCGCTTCAATGTTATTAACATATAAGATTTTCAAGTATTATTTTGCGAAATTATACTATAAACAATTGCAAACATTTATTATAATTAAGATTTTAATCCCATCAGAAACAATTCAAATTACATTTAAAATTATTATCCATAAATATATATTTATGTTCTTCATAATCCAAATTCCCCTTCCTACCTACAATATAAATTCGAGATGTTAGTTTGCAGAGATTCTTCATCACGCCGTCTATGCTCTCAACATTTACTCAAATTCTCTATCTGTCACACTAAATTTTATAGTTAATCATTTGCGGTTCAAGCTGTACGCCTATGGAACGTACTCCCTTGTGATATTTAGACAGGCAAGATCCGTGACATTATTTAAAAAATATCTCCACCAGCATTACCTCTCGCTGTCGTAATATAACTATTCTATTGCGTCATTTTTTTTTCACCTTTATCTATAGTTTTTGTAATTCTTTTTGTGTATATTACCACCCGGTAATTATGAAAATAAAATGTCTTCTTAGGTTTGCCTGGAAGAGATGGATCCAAGCTATAAAGCCGCTTAACTGTACACATATTGTAAACTCATCTCTAATTTTGTATATTTTCAACGTATGTGCAATAAAACGTTTTATTATTTTTATTATATATAGTACTCTCTCCCTTTACATATATAAATTCAAAATAACAAACTCGAACTGTTTTCTATCAACGTATTTTCACAAAAAACCACACCACAGATTACACAGTACTAAACCACAGACTTCAACTTCAACCATAGACAAATAGATTAAAGTAGATTTAATTGAAAGGAAGTCTTAGCTTTTTGTTGTTTATAGATTTTAGGCCAGTGTTTGACCACAACCTCATCCTCAAGAAACCATTCGGCAAGAGGGTAACACGATAAGCTTAGAAAGAATTGACTCTCGAGTACATCTCTGAAACACACCTACAGATGCTTGGAACTGTTTCAAGTATAATATTTCCTATTGAGGATATATTTCCTAGTGTCTCATATGGCCGACTACAATGCTCAGACAATCTTTCACATATATACCTATATAAGAATGTATAAGATCATATTTTTATTACAATTTATATTTTAACATAGTTGCACTATATTTTAAAACACGGGCCTTATCAATAAATTAATCTTAGCATTTGACTACCTTAAGCTACATCATCGCTTAACGTCAGATGGCATTATTAACACGCATATAAATAATAAAATATATGTTTATTCACGACACTACCACACTTAAATCATAAATGCGAAAATAATCGTCTCTCTGTTCGTTACATATACCCGAATAGCCCTCTGAACTGTCATACCGTCATCGTTTGTCATAAAAGCAGCTTGGGACTTGAAGAAGAACGTAGGTTGCTTATAATCACACCTTAATAAAAAAAACGCACAGGTAAAACCGCGCGGAAAACATTATTTTTTTATATGTTTTAGTACTAAGATTTTAGTTAATGAAAGTGTTACTTTGCTGCATCATTAGTATTTGATTTGATGTTACTTTCCACTTCCGCCTGGAATTGATTGACTGCTGCCACGTTTCACATTGATTACACGTGTTTGGATCCATCACGGAGCATCCTTAAATCGATATTACCTCTTTCGATGCTAGCGGACAAGATAACATCAATGTGAAGTTGCTCCGTGAAAGAGAGAAACAATTTGATACATGGTAACAGCCAATCAAATCCAGATGGAATTGCAAAGTAACATTCGACAGCTTCACCGGACTATTTTTATACTTTAACTAACTGTATAGCAACACTGACTCGTTCGGTTTCACTTCATGCGACTTTTCACGGCAACGGGGAGGTTTTCCGAACCGGTAAAGCTAGCTTTAACGTTCACAAATACCTTGTCAAGGCCAAAATATTGTAAAGTTTAGTTTTGAATACTACATATCTTTATAACTGACCTTTATATAAATTTGACATTTATTATCATATCGATATTTTATAGAAAAAAGGAACAACTTTTTGTACCTAATATTTATACAGATTATTTATTAAATTATACGAAATATTTTAATACGTTTTATTTGGTTAGGGTGTGTTAAAAATCAAATTAATAAATACCAAATATTTATAACAGGAAGAGTCAAATTATTATAATAACAATTTATATTAAACTAGCCTCTGCCTGCGACTTCGTACGTGTGGAATAGTTACTTAGGGCTAACGTTAACACGCAGCAGAAGCTCTCAAGAAGAAAAAAGCCCCGATTTTGAAACATTCTTTATTAGTGCTCCGCTCCTATTGGTCTTAGCGTGAATCATCACGTGTATGAATGTAGAATGATAGCGTGTATCTATCAGATAGCCTCTAACCTTCCTCGATAAATGAGCTATATAACACTGTGAGAATCAAATCGGAATAGTAGTTCCTGGGATTACCCCCTACAATGTCACAAACTCACAAACTTTACCTCTTAATAATTTCCTCTAGTAACTCGTAACCGGAATAAGAATCACTATTATCTTACCCTTACCCTCCCTAAATAGATTTTCCATGACATGTTTTCTTGGTGCACACTCCTCTGTTACCTATCAACTCAGCATTCGTGCATTTTACACACATAACTTCTTACACATAAACACTCCCACTAATGGACGATATTTAGATATAAAATTATATGTGTGAAAAGAAATCGACTAATATAATAGCATTATGACAAATTCGTAGTCTATATTTACCTCAAGAAAAAGAAGACGGAATTATATTGAAGATTTACGCGTGTTTCTCATTTGAAACACATTTATTATTACTATAAAATTTCGCGCTTAGATAATGAGTTCTAACGAGCGACGTCTCATAAAGAGACCAATAGTAGCTGTTTTATATTTAACTGACATTTGTATAATTTAATTTTATATAATTTATGATACAGGTAATTATAAAAAACACAGTCTTTATCTTGTTTGCAGAAAATTGTCATGCAATAGTGGATTATATTGCCTCCAAACACAGACCACTGTTAGTTTTATTTCAAAGAACTATATACGAAAATAAA
The DNA here is from genome assembly GCA_015888305.1 of Antheraea pernyi. Taxonomy (NCBI): domain Eukaryota; kingdom Metazoa; phylum Arthropoda; class Insecta; order Lepidoptera; family Saturniidae; genus Antheraea; species Antheraea pernyi. The sequence goes on along the minus strand of MU159619.1, from coordinate 10,102 downwards.
CAAGAATTTTATATATATAATTTATATTTATATCTATGTATTATTTATCAAATAATTAATATTTATTTATACATAGTTAACAGATTTATTTGTAGAAAAAAGAAACAAAAAAATATTCGCGTGTATCCTTCTTCTACTCTGGTCTCAACGCAGTAAATATAATTAATACCTACAACATAAATCGCTATAACATGATAATTTTGTAACAAATAATATGTTTCGACCTGCTATATAAAGATCTACAAAGTAATACTAAAGTTCTACGGCTATAGAAGCTTTACTTTGAAGGTAATTGGTAGAATAAAACTGATCAACTAGTTCTAACCAACATACAAAATGCGAGACAACCATAGCATCCAGTACTAAACAGGGTTGTTCTGGTACCTGAATGAGTTACAATACTACTTGTATGTATACTTATATAGCAACTTAGCATCAAATATATTAAATAAATCGATAGAATAAAGATTATATTATATTCAAAAATAGAAACGAAGTTAAAGATAATTTTAATCTGAAATTGAAATTTCATTGCACTTCTGCACACGTTACAAGAAAGGTTTTGGTATATTGGTATATGTGAATGATACTATCAAGAAAATACGATACAGTTCGATCCTTCTGAAGTTTAATAGTCGATTTAATTTGAATTTACATTTTATATACATAAATCGATCTTTATTTAGTTAATTAAAATCTGTGATTCGTATTTCGTTATTAAAGAAAAAAGAAAACTTTTGTCATGAATAAATATGCACAGATATCTTTTTAGTATATTTATCTCGTTTACTCTCTGTTCATATTAGGACAGAGCGAGTAGTGTCGCTAATTATTTGGTATTTATGTATTTCGCTGATCGTTGTTTAAAATAGATTTTTAGTTATAAATAGCACAACTAGCCAATGAGTCAATCCAATATAATTCATTTTTGTTTTCTTTTATTAGCTTTAAAATGTTATCATAATCTGACCTGATGTTAGGTAATCATGTGACTCAAAATAATAAAAATATAGGCTTATAGCTTTAAAGTGTAACTGTCCGAACTTACGCAGGTCCAACAGTTATTCAACACGAGAGTAGCGAACCAAATGGATAATATCACACTCCCCCTTAAGGGGTTTACCATATTGACCCCACAGACCGAAGTCAGGGCCCCCTTAGGAGGCGACAACACATTTTTTTTAAATGTCAAAAGCAGGCAAGCTAACATGGTGATCATCTGATGTTATCACCCTCGTCCATAGACACTAGCAACACCAGGGGAGTTGCAAGTGCGTTGCCAGCCTGTGTATGAGGAAAGGGTAGGGAAAAGACAAAGGGAAAGGAAGTGGGCCACCGGCGCTCTCACTCACCGAACGAAACGCAACAATGCAAGCACTGTTACTTCACGTCAGTGTTCTGTGAGAGCGTGCAACTACCCCGAGTGAGCCGCATTTATGCTGAAACTAGTAATAGCTACAGCGTGGCTCTACCACCTTCATAAACACATGGCACACCTGACACATGTCAGAGGAGCAGACATAGTGCCGATTAGGCAGTCCTTGCTCCTCCGGCCAAAAGGTGTAGGCGTCATGGGGTTTTAGCCCGTGCGAATCGGAGATAACCCACCCTCAGCTGCCTGGAGGGATGGATATCTGTTAACCCATGACAAAAAAAAATGTCCGGCCAAAAGGTGTAGGCGTCATGGGGTTTTAGCCCGTGCGAATCGGAGATAACCCACCCTCAGCTGCCTGGAGGGATGGATATCTGTTAACCCATGACAAAAAAAAATGGGTATTAGAAGAAGGATTACCGTCATGCTGCAAATTCAGTGTTCACCTAAATGAGCTTTTTAAGTAATAGTTATTAGGTTTTATAACAAAATCTCAAAGCACATTACCGATTTGCGAAAATGTAAGCGCCATGTCAAGTGGGTTTTTGAGTCAAATGATGCTGATTGAGTGAAATGATTGAGATAATTGATATCTGTACATTGATAAAAGCTAAACCAGATTGAGTTTCATGCCGGCTCTTTTCGATGACTGAATTGTTTTAGAACCGGTGGTAGTTTTGACATTCATTAGTTCCTTAAGGGTCTAAGTTGAATAAATTATTTTTTATTTTGATTACAAAGTTTTCCTTCAATGAAAGATCGGGATAATTGTAGAAATTCATTTCATGTCTGCGAAACACAGTATAGTTCGTGTCAGAGAATGTAAATTAAATATTCACGTACTGCTTAAAAATAGACATGAAATGAATTTCTACAATTATCCCGATCTTTCATTGAAGGAAAACTTTGTAATCAAAATAAAAAATAATTTATTCAACTTAGACCCTTAAGGAACTAATGAATGTCAAAACTACCACCGGTTCTAAAACAATTCAGTCATCGAAAAGAGCCGGCATGAAACTCAATCTGGTTTAGCTTTTATCAATGTACAGATATCAATTATCTCAATCATTTCACTCAATCAGCATCATTTGACTCAAAAACCCACTTGACATGGCGCTTACATTTTCGCAAATCGGTAATGTGCTTTGAGATTTTGTTATAAAACCTAATAACTATTACTTAAAAAGCTCATTTAGGTGAACACTGAATTTGCAGCATGACGGTAATCCTTCTTAATACGTGAAGCCTAAACTTTGTATCCCTTTTTAACGGAATTGGGCGAACGGATGGACGTGAAATTTGGCAATAGTTAAAGTTTATATGGAGGAGAAGTGCAGAAAGCTATTTATTTTATATAAAATACATTAGAAGTACATTAAATTAATTAAAATATGCATTACTCACACTACTGCTTCAATTTTACACAACATATACACATAATAAATATGTTTTACACATGTAAATAAAAAAGACATTTTGACATCTGTCAATAAAGGACTTAAAAAA
>MU159618.1:127346-148789 GCA_015888305.1 Antheraea pernyi | reverse complement strand
GCAGCGCACTCAAGTGCTACACGACGAGGGTATGGACGTAGGCTTGAGCCGCTGCCGAGGGGGCCTAATCTGGTGTGTGGAAGCGAAATTGACCCCCAGGTAGCAGTGGTTGTAATAATATCATTGTTGTTGTAGATGATGAGCCGCTGGGCGGTGTGGAGAGCGATGAGGAGGCGGACGTGGCGGTGGCGGCGTGCGTAGCGCGAGTGGCCGCGTGTATGGGGGGTCCGGGGGGCGCGGCGCGACCGACACTCGGCTCGAGTACTCGTACTGCGGCGCCATAGTCGCAGCGTGGGCGGGACCCACACACTGGCGGCTCAAGAACAACCGATGTAAGCACATTATTACTTTAGATATTGGTGGTGTTTTACGTAATGTAAATTGGTTATTGTGCATAAGTGAAGTGAATGGAAAATAATACCACGGTGCATGAATTCTGAGATGCCACAAAAACTCCCTGGAAAGTTCTAATAAGGGAGCCGCCATCTTGTTGGAACATTGAAATGATCACACGACACTTATTTTATATATTATTAATATAATAACTAATCGACAATGGCGTAATAATCAGGAAGATTGGTTGCAAAAAAAAAAAAAATTACTTTACATCCTATGTTTGGAAACTGATCTGTTTCCATTATGGACCTCAAACTGGAATGTATTCGAACAGGTTAAAGGCAATGCATATGCTTCCATTCATGATAATATTCCGAGTAAGCCGTGGTCCTATAAGTTTCGTGACTGTTGTTAATTTGTTGCATCTACTATCTGTAGCCTGAGGATAGATCACATGTACTCTCCAGTCCATCTTGCAAAGCTTAAAATCCAGGGACTACTCAATATGTGAATGTGAGCTAGACGAAGGCACTCTAGAACCACATCTTTTTTAATTGTCCTAATATATACTAATATTATAAAGAAGTAATGTTTGTGACGTTGTAGGGGGTAATATCTGGATTACAAAAAAACATTTTCACTGTTAGATATTTATCGAGGGAAGCTATAGGCTATATATCATCACACTAAGACAAATACGAGCGGAGCCCCAATGAAGAATGTTTCAAAATTGGGGCTGTTTTTCCTTTCCTAACTATTCCACGCGGGCGAAGTCGCTGGCAGAAGCCAGTTAAGTATAATCCTTGTATGATGTTTTGCCTAACAGTATATCCAGTCCATCTGATTTTAATTCTTTGTATTTGTATGTATTTTCTCCGATTGTCTATACTCTGGGCAATTTTATATTTAGTAACAATATTAAACTTTAACATAACACATTAACTAACAGTGGTTATTATGTAAATATCATGCAAAATTATCTTAAACAATTTTTTTTTAATAAGTAGAAATACAATAATCTTTAATAATGCACTTAGTTAAATCAGGTTGTATACTGATTCGAACTTATTGTAGTCCGGTTGAGACAGAGCTGAGTAGCATAAACGACAACAGAGTTATAAGACCTTTTAATGTATTATCTATGGTCGGACCAATAAGGTACTCTGTGGTCGAACCGTAGAACCAAGTGTAATAAAGTCTACAAAGTAACACAAAAAAAGATATCGAAATCCATCCAGTAGTTTTTGCGTAACATTCGCAAATTTCTATCTTTTTATTCACACAAAATAAATAGAAAATAAAAATAAATAAGCATTTAACAAGTCGCGAGCACAGTTAGTATGTAATAAAATACATTTCAATCATTTTTAGAATTGTCTGTCTATCTGTCTGTCTGTTTGTATGAACACGCATCACTGCTAAAGTACTGGCTTCACAATACAACCTCACCAAGAAAAGCATATATAAAGCATATCCTCGGGTGTAATTTGTCTTTGTTTCATTAAAATTGGTCCACTCTATCATAACTTATTATAATTTGAACGTTGGCTCGAGTTAAATATGAAAGAAGAGTAGTAATTTAAAAAATACGTTTCAATCTCATACAAACGAAGGATATTATATAACATTATGTGTAAATAATATCTAAAACACATTAAACGGAGTACCAATGTTTAATATTTTTTCATACAAATAACAATTAATATTGATTTTCATTAGTTAATTAGTATGTATATATGCCAATAGATGGCGCTAAATATATAAAGCAATGTACTGAGTCGCAGCAATTTCGATACGATGTTGTACTATGTAGTCCGGTGAAGCTGTTAAGACCTTGCTAGGTTAATAGCGTAAAAAATAAAATAGCCGTAATAAAATATATAAAATGAGAATCATTGCTACAATAAGGTGTAGTAGTATATTTTGTATGTTTACGAACAACGTCAATAGATGGCGCTGCAACACTTTAGAACGGAATAGCGTTGTGTCGCCGTACAAAGACTAGTCTTACAGAAATTCGTTTCAAATCGAAAATCGGTCCAACCGTTTAGTATTTTTGACGACGTTAGCTGTGTCACCCGGTGATTCAGCATACACGTTCATATATTATAATAATTATAATTATTAAATTAATATAATATAATTATTAAATTAATTATTAATATGAAGTAGTAGTAAGTAAGTAACATAAAGATAAATAAAAATTATGTTAATTCAAGTGACGATTTTGTTTGTTAGAGTATTAGCCTGGTAAATTAAATCACACCCGTCTACGTTTTTTTTTTTCTCTTTTTAGATTAAGACTCTAGAGCTATACTTATTATTTTTAAATGAACGAAACCTTGTTTGTGTCTTATATGTACTTATAACGCTTTCGAACTCACAGAGTTCGAAACTGGGCGCGATCTATAGATATCAAGAGAGAAAGGCGATTAAAAGTAAAGAGCCATTTTACTTATTTTTAACTGGCTGATTTTTATATATGTTGTGTATAATATCATTCTAAAGTAGGAACCAGTGTCGCCAGACACTTTGCCAGGGGCACAAATTCTTCCAGACGCACACAACACACAAAAAAATGAATGAACTTAGAACAGGAACTTAGTTTCAAATTCAAAATTTTCAAATATTTTATTCACACAACTATTACAAAACTATGTTGCATCGGCTAGACAGATTGTAAGGTGCAAACATCCAAAGTAATAAAGGCAAAATAAGTAAAGTAATTCTTATTTTTAGTCGCCTTTCTCTCTTGATATCTATAGATCGCCCCCAGTCTCGAACTCTGTGAGTCCGAAAGCGTACTTATAACGCTTCGGACATATAAGACTACTCAAAACATAACGTTTCATACATTTAAAAATAGAATACGTCTGCCAACTCTGGGACTTGGACTATTTTAATTGATATGAAAACTCAAGTGAGAAGTAGATAAAAACCTGATCGTCTTTTGTTCATTAGCCCTTGAGTCCTGATTTATTTGAATATTTTTAACATATTGAACGTTTTTGAAGTTATACTTCTTTTGGCTCGTTAGGGAAAAATGATGAGATTAAATTTATACGATGCGCGCGCACACCGTCACGAAAAACAGACACCATTATTAACTATAGTCAACATTTTGTTTCTTTGTATTAAAACTTTCAATGTAAACCTTTTTTCTATTGTTAGTGTCGTTTTTTCTACAAATGTAGAATAAGGCGAAAGTTAAAGTTTTTGGAAAGATTTTTATCTTGTAACGCCAAAGTATAACTTCTAACGCGTGTACATAAGTACACACACACTTTTTTACTTTTACTACAATATCATGACGAATATATTTCTTTTATAAACATAACCAAAATATAATTTTACTAGCTGTGCCCGTGACTTCGTCCGCGTGGAATAGTGTTTTGGATAGCGTTTTTAATTATATAGGCTAATTAATTTTCACTTACATACATACAAACACAGTTACTTTCGCATTTATAATTAGTAAGGATTCCTGGTACCTACTTTTTTTTAGTAATCTATTTTATTTTATTTCGCTTTAATTTGAATCTAGTTAATTTTAATTGCCTATTAATACTTTCTATGATACATCATATATACACCTCATTCATTCATATTTCCGAGTCGTTACATTTTAAAACCACCTAATTTCATTTTTAATTGTTCATATAACAAGGGACTGTTGGGATCGTGTAAATAGGTGGTACGTTGTAGGCACACACGCAAACAAGTCGAAAAGCACGCAGGTGCGTTGCTAATTAATTTTTTGACAATTCATAATTAGGAGTTTTTGGCGGGCTTTTAGACTGTCATGTAGTGGATTCTATATTTTATTCATAATCTTGTGTTACTTGACTCTATATTGTGTAAAATTGGTGGTGTTTTATGTAATATAGTTTGTTTATTGTGCATAAGTGAAGTGAATAGAAAATAATACTACGAAGCATGAATTCTGAGATGCCATAAAAATTCCCTGGGAAGTTGTAACAAGGGAGCCGCCATCTTGTTAGAACATTAACATTGTCATTGAAATGATCGCACGACACTAACTTGTATTATAATAATATTGACTACTTGACAATGGCAGTAATCTGAAAGAAGAAAAAAATCATAATTATGGTGGTATTTCGTCAACTGGGTGTACTAATGCTATGTATATTATTATTATAGCGTCGAAAATATCCGATCGGGGCCAGCTAACCGGTGGTCGTGTGACGATCGATGGGAAGAAACCGGTTCGAACGAAACGGCAACTGGACTTCACCGGAGCGGGTCTGGCATTCGACTGTCGCGCGGAAGCCTTGGGGGAGTACGAGCCCACGCAACCCGCTAAAATCATGATCAGCCGGAAGACTTTAGCCACTGGACACACCTGGAATGAGACCAACTTCAAAACACCCATAGACAGGTAAATATTATTTTTTTGACGGGCCTTGACAGCTTCACTGTACTACTAAGACGAGCGTTTAAGCAATGATATTATAACTAAAAAGCTGGTAGATACGTTACCTATATGATATTTGTGACAAAACAAATCGCATGATAACGCACACATACGTAATGTGATATTGTAACGCCAGGCCGTCTTAGATAAAATGTGGAAGTAAGATGGCATATTCTCAATATCGGTGGTGAAAAAGAAATAGTTATATGTTGCTTAGATACGGGCGGATTGACGGGGCAGCCGTCAAAAGTAAGCTATTTAGTCCAGTTTAACAAGTTGTTTTCAAAGCGCTTATGATGTATCGACACCTTTTTATTATAATATCATTGGATTTAAGGCATTTCGCCGCTTGGCAACAAGCACAAGGGTGCCAGAGTGGTGGAACCTTGGCTAGGGCTGTTGCCATGGTTGCAACTTTACGAATCTGTCTAAGCTATACTAAGCTAGCTATTCATACATATAAGAATTTCTGCGACACACATGTGTAACAGCATATGAGCCTCACGAATTCAAAGGTGTATTTCGTGTCTGACACCTAGGGTTATATATCATTGTTCACGGGAATTTGTTGACTCGAAAAATAAACATGTTTTTCTATTAACAACACGTCCAAGACGGAAGAAAGAATTAGGGGTGGCGATCTGAGATCGAATAATCGATTTTTAGATATACCACAATCGGTTATTTTAATCAATATTAAACATAGAATCTATCCAGCGAATTTTACGTTATAAAATTGTGATCCGATTCTTTTATATGTTGATAAAAATATAAGTATACAATAACTTATAATTAAATAAAAAACGAATGAGATCGACTTATGGATAATTGATCACTATTTTATCATGAATCGATTCCACAGACCAAGTTTCAGATCGATTCGAAAATCGATTTATTTGCGAACGATCGTCATTCGTAATTAGAACCACAAGACAACGAGCAGACAATAGGGTAAATGCTTAGGACACCTGTCGAACTGTGTAACGTTGAACGTGTAGTACTTCAAATCGTAGTTTCATGAACGTTATATTTCATTAAATAAAGATATGGTGAAAATCTTTTCGTGCATAAGCGTCAAAGAAATAAAATAATTATAAAATAACCGCAATCTATCCAGTAGTTTTTGTGTAATGCATACAAAATGGCAGACTTCCCTCATTTTATATATATACTAGCCGACCCGTGCCCACTTCGTTGGGCGGTAATACGTAAGCGTGGAATGGTTATTTTGCGCTAAAACGCAGCGGAAGCTCTGAAAAGGAAAAAAATACCTCGATTTTGCAACATCATTCATTGCTGCTCCGCTCCTATGGGTCTTAGCGTGATGATATATTGCCTATAACCTTCCCTGATAAATGAGCTATATAACACTGAAAGAATTTTCCAAATCGGACCAGTAGTTCCTGAGATTACCCCTTACAACGTCACAAACTCTACCTCTTTATAATATTAGTATAGATTATAGATAATATAATTAGTTAATAGCTTCTGCCCGTGACTTCGTACGCGTGGAATGATTATTTTGCGCTAAGACGCAGCGGAAGCTCTGAAAAGGAAAAAATGCCCCGATTTTGCAACATTCTTTATTGCTGCTCCGCTCCTATGTGTCTTAGCGTGATGATATATAGCATATAACCTTCCCTGATAAATGAGCTATATAACACTGAAAGAATTTTCCAAATCGGACCAGTAGTTCTTGAGATTACCCCTTACAACGTCACAAATTCACAAACTCTACCTCTTTATAATATTAGTATAGATATATATATATATATATAAAAGCTAATATCTTATTTTATATTTTGTAGAGGATTGGACGAATCACACTTCCGTAAATTGTTTCTGAAGCAAAATGTTATAATGTTACGAAAGAGAGACATAGAGAAGAGTAAACAAACAGAACCTGCGACGGTCACCATTGAAGAGGTCAGAGATTACAATTACAACAACGAGAACGATGCTTCATATTGCCCCAATAATGTACCGGTGAGTATTTCATTTTATTGTGTCCGTACTATGACTATGCTAGGCTATGACGTCATTTTTTTAATGTTTGGCAACCATTCTCGCCACAGACTGCTGTATGAAGTTCTGTTCCTTATGACGTCATTGTATGTACGTATATGCTGTTTTTGTACACGATTTTTTTTTAACTAGGCCCGTAAAGCATTTGCCAATGTCAAAGTTCTTGTTTACATAGATAATTTGGACTGAACTTATTTTACTATAGTAGCGACACGCTATGATGGCTGTTTTGACGTTTGACCGCTCGTGAAATTGTGTATAAATTAATAACCACGTGTGAAGGAGCATATTGCTGTTTTTTATTGTCAATAGTGTCGCTGTTAGTTCATTGAAATGATTACAAGAAACTTACCAACCAAGGGTTAAGAGACACATAATGTTAGTAGGAAGGGGAATAGAAGGAGGTAGAACATCATAGAGAGAGGCTCTGTTTCTAGGGCAATTAAAAAATATGTGATCCGGTGATCCATCCTCTAAGCCACATTCACAAATAGAGTGATCCTATGACGTCATTGTATGTACATATATGTTGTTTTTGTACACGATTTTTTTTCTTAATTAGGCCCGTGAAGCATTTGCCAGTGTCAAAGTTCTTGTGTACATAGATAATTTGGACTGAACTTATTTTACTATAGTAGCGGCACGCTATGATGGCTGTTTTGACGTGTTTTTGTACACGATTTTTTTTCTTAATTAGGCCCGTGAAGCATTTGCCAGTGTCAAAGTTCTTGTGTACATAGATAATTTGGACTGAACTTATTTTACTATAGTAGCGGCACGCTATGATGGCTGTTTTGACGTTTGACCACTAGTGAAATTGTGTATAAATATTAATTTATAAAGGAGTAAAGGAGCATACAGCTGTTTTTGAAGTGAAACTTCTTTAGGTGCATGAGGGTAAATTTTTTACAGATATAACGTCACGCAGGTATGCAACGGAAGTGACGTCATTTGCAGTAAACGCAGATTTTTCATCAATTTTTTTTTTGTTTTTATTATTATTATTTTTTCTATTTTTTAAAGTTTTAGATTTGTATAAATATAAACAAGACTTATTAGTTCGCCAAAGAAGTTTCACTTCTGACATGTGTACTTTGTACGCACGTACTTTTTTTTTTCTATTTTTCTAAAGTTTTAGACTTGTATAAATATAAACAAGACGTATAAATTAGTTCGCCAAAGAAGTTTCACTTCTGACATGTGTACTTTGTACGCACGCACTTTTTTTTATTGTCAATAGTGTCGTTGTTAGTTCATTGAAACGATTACAAGAAACTTACCAACTCGACAATGGCAGTAATCTAGTAGATTAGTTGCTAAAAAAATTTTTTTTAAAAATCCACACATCGGAGTCAGATATTTTATTCCACTCCAAACCTTCTGTTAATAGCAACGTCTTGATCGCTGTACCTCGTCCTGTTAAAAGTTTTTTTGGTATTCTTTTTAGGATGCTGATGACTGGAGTAATGAGGATGCATCCGCAGCAGGAGATTTGCATGATCAAGTGAAGGTTGCTGAACCTGAGGAGATTGGAGATATGCTGGAACCACCTACAAAGGTAATTCTATAATATTTTATTGTCTTATTCACATTTTTTTTTATGTCATAGCAGGCAAACGAACAGGTGGGACACCTGATGTTAAGTGATCACCACCGTCCATAGACACTAACAATACCAGGGGAGTCGCAAGTGCGTTGCTAATATGTGTTTGAGGGAAAGGGAGTGAGGGGGGAGGGGAGAGGGAAGGGGAGGGGAGGACCGAACGAAATACGACAATGCAAGCGCTGTTACTTCACGGACACGATCACATCTTAAAGCTTCAAAGATTAATACTATAAATATTTTCAAGGCTATAAGGTAATAATTCGAGCAAACATTTCTTGAAGAAATATCTTTTTGAGTCATGTTTCACAGCTTAGTTAATCAATAATAATAGTAAGTTTTAATTTTGTTGCCTATACATATTAAATAGAATAATTATCACCCAGTATCGAACTTTGACAATTATAAGAAGTACAAACTTTTTATTCACATGTTAGGATATAGATTATCCAGTATTGTGCAAATGTTGTAAATTATCAATCAAAATAAATATACACTAATGTAGATGAAGTATGTGAAGAACAGAAGAAAAAAAAAAGATTTTTCCTTCTATTCCAATATTTATTGGTAACACCAAATCGGTACTTACTAAAGAAGTAAAAATAAAGAAAATCGGTTGAGAAATAGAGCAGGGTATATCTAACTCCTTTGTCTTTACCTATTTTTAACCGACTTCGAAAAAGGTGGAGGTTACTACGTTCGGGAGTGTGTTTTTTTTTTATGTATGTAATCGATATCTCCGTCAATTATGCATTATCATTTAACAATCGGTGAGATTATAGTCAAATGGTTAAACCTATAAGGTAATTTAAAAAAGACTTGATTTGAGTAACTGAGGGTATTTTTAAAAATTTATTTCTTCTACTGACTATTGTTCCTCACCTTTTTTCTCTTTTCGTTTGTATTTATTAGTTATGTCAAAAATCGTTGTTATTATGAGTAACTATGTATTCTTATATTTTTACTTAACTATTATAGATCAGTTTTTTTGTCTGGTATCGCTACTATATTGAGGGTATTTTATATAGGTTTGTCTTTAAGAGTATTAATAGTGAGATGTCACCCCAGGCTCATGGCTTGCTGTGGGCATGGAGAACTCCCATGTGGAAGTGCTGCACGCAGGCAAGCCGGACCGGTACCAGCTGCTCCTTCACGAGTCCTGTGTACTCTCACTGAAGTTTGCAGCCTGTGGGAAGTGGTTCGTCTCTACGGGCAAGGATAATCTGTTAAACGCTTGGCGTACACCCTACGGGGCTAGTATATTCCAGGTAATTTATTCATTATAATATCACCTTCTTTTTAAAATGGCAACATGTGTGCGCACACAATTTTGCCAATGTCAAGTGAATGGAGCCATAAACAATGGAAGTTGCGCCAGACAATTAAACGATTATCTTTATATCCAGACCGGGCTATCTACAAACAGATACCACAAAGAAAGCACATGTAAACTAAACATACAACATATTGTTAGAATACAGACGTACACAGGAGCATCACACTAAAATCTAAAGTTTAATTTTGTTAGTATTAATAAATTTCGACAGGCATTCTAGAATTAAATGATTATCCGTAACAAGGGTTAAGAGACACATAATGTTAGTAGGAAGGGGAATAGAAGGAGGTAGAACATCATAGAGAGAGGCTCTGTTTCTAGGGCAATTAAAAAATATGTGATCCGGTGATCCATCCTCTAAGCCACATTCACAAATAGAGTGATCCTATGACGTCATTGTATGTACATATATGTTGTTTTTGTACACGATTTTTTTTCTTAATTAGGCCCGTGAAGCATTTGCCAGTGTCAAAGTTCTTGTGTACATAGATAATTTGGACTGAACTTATTTTACTATAGTAGCGGCACGCTATGATGGCTGTTTTGACGTTTGACCACTAGTGAAATTGTGTATAAATATTAATTTATAAAGGAGTAAAGGAGCATACAGCTGTTTTTGAAGTGAAACTTCTTTAGGTGCATGAGGGTAAATTTTTTACAGATATAACGTCACGCAGGTATGCAACGGAAGTGACGTCATTTGCAGTAAACGCAGATTTTTCATCAATTTTTTTTTTGTTTTTATTATTATTATTTTTTCTATTTTTTAAAGTTTTAGATTTGTATAAATATAAACAAGACTTATTAGTTCGCCAAAGAAGTTTCACTTCTGACATGTGTACTTTGTACGCACGCACTTTTTTTTATTGTCAATAGTGTCGTTGTTAGTTCATTGAAACGATTACAAGAAACTTACCAACTCGACAATGGCAGTAATCTAGTAGATTAGTTGCTAAAAAAATTTTTTTTAAAAATCCACACATCGGAGTCAGATATTTTATTCCACTCCAAACCTTCTGTTAATAGCAACGTCTTGATCGCTGTACCTCGTCCTGTTAAAAGTTTTTTTGGTATTCTTTTTAGGATGCTGATGACTGGAGTAATGAGGATGCATCCGCAGCAGGAGATTTGCATGATCAAGTGAAGGTTGCTGAACCTGAGGAGATTGGGGATATGCTGGAACCTCCTACAAAGGTAATTCTATAATATTTTATTGTCTTATTCACGGTGGTGATCACTTAACATCAGGTGTCCCACATGTTCGTTTGCCTGCTATGACATAAAAAAAAATGTGAATAAGATAATAAAATATTATAGAATTACCTTGGAAAGGGAGTGAGGGGGGAGGGGAGGGGAGGACCGAACGAAATACAACAATGCAAGCGCTGTTACTTCACGGACACTATCACATCTTAAAGCTTCAAAGATTAATACTATAAATATTTTCAAGGCTATAAGGTAATAATTCGAGCAAACATTTCTTGAAGAAATATCTTTTTGAGTCATGTTTCACAGCTTAGTTAATCAGTGATAATAGTAAGTTTTAATTTTATTGCCTATACATATTAAATAGAATAATTATCACCCAGTATCGAACTTTGACAATTATAAGAAGTACAAACTTTTTATTCACATGTTAGGATATAGATTATCCAGTATTGTGCAAATGTTGTAAATTATCAATCAAAATAAATATACACTAATGTAGATGAAGTATGTGAAGAACAGAAGAAAAAAAAAAGATTTTTCCTTCTATTCCAATATTTATTGGTAACACCAAATCGGTACTTACTAAAGAAGTAAAAATAAAGAAAATCGGTTGAGAAATAGAGCAGGGTATATCTAACTCCTTTGTCTTTACCTATTTTTATATAAGCTAGCGAGTCCGGCATACGTTGTCCTGCCCTGATAAAAAAAAATCGGATCGCAACGACATCTATCGGCTCAAATTGTGTATCGAAGCCATTCTTGAATCCACCTGAACACTCACAAAAAATTGCATCGAAATCTATCCAGCAGTTTAGGAGGAGTTCACTCACATGCATACATATAGAAGAATTATTTACATATACAAGTGCTCATCCAGTGGTCGAACTTTTTTTAGTTCGATGAGGCTGTTCGAGCTAAAAGCGTAGTCAGTTCGAAAAAAAAGCCTTATTGATAACAGATAAAGCTCGTTAATAGCTACTAAATAAAAAAAAAATGATGAAAATTGGCTAAGAAATGGAGAAGGGAGATGTTTTTAACTGTTTCCCCACTGCCTATTTATATCTATCAGTGTCACGATGTTTGTCCAATTGGAACCGATTTATTATACCCATTAGAAACCAGATATATTTATGGACACTAAAAATGGAGAAATAAAAATTTTTTCAAAAAAAAAAATAAACCGCCTTCGATGTTTAACCCAAATAAGGCACTAAAAATTTTTTTCAAAAAAAATAAACCGCCTTCGATGTGAAACAAATAAGGCACTAAAAAGCGAACTGAATTATTAAATTAACCAAATTAAATAAAAAATATTGATATTCGCGCTACCGAATAATATATTTGAAGTCGATGCCAACCTAAATTCATATCATCTACATACAAAGTTTTGGTCCGCTCTCGTGTCCCATGGTGTATATCTGTATAATATATATACATATTTTATTACCTGCAACAAATTTGAAATTTAGATTGGCATCGACTTCTAATATATTATTCGGTAGCGCGAATATCAATATTTTTTTATTTAATTTGGTTAATTTAATAAAACAGTTATTTTTCGCTTTTTAGTGCCTTATTTGTGTTTCACATCGAAGGCTGTTTATTTTTTTTTGGAAAAAATTTTTATTTCTCCATTTTTAGTGTCCATAAATATATCTGGTTTCTAATGGGTATAATAAATCGGTTCCAATTTCACGAAAATACATAAATATGAAGTGGATGAAAATCAAATAAACGATTTTTCACCCCCTTAGGGGTTGAATATTTTCTTCAAATTTATATGGGACCACCTCTGAATATAATCGATTCAAATAAAAAATGAATCATTAAAATCGGTTCATAATTGACGGAGATATCGATTAACATACATAAAAAAAAACACATCGAACGTAGTAAGTAAAAATTGGATCGCAGCGACATCTATCAGCTCATATTGTTTAAAAAAAAAAGATGAAAAAAAAAAGATTTTTCCTTCTATTCCAATATTTATTGGTAACACCAAATCGGTACTTACTAAAGAAATAAAAATAAATAAAATCGGTTGAGAAATAGAGCAGGGTATATCTAACTCTTTTGTCTTTACCTATTTTTATATAAGCTAGCGAGTCCGGCATACGTTGTCCTGCCCTGATAAAAAAAAATCGGATCGCAACGACATCTATCGGCTCAAATTGTGTATCGAAGCCATTCTTGAATCCACCTGAACACTCACAAAAAATTGCATCGAAATCTATCCAGCAGTTTAGGAGGAGTTCACTCACATGCATACATATAGAAGAATTATTTACATATATACGAGTGCTCATCCAGTGGTCGAACTTTTTTTAGTCCTGTGAGGCTGTGAAGGCCCGTCGAGCTAATAGCGTAGTCAGTTCGAAAAAAAGGCTTATTGACAACAGATAAAGCTCGTTAATAGCTACTAAATAAAAAAAAAATGATGAAAATTGGCTAAGAAATGGAGAAGGGAGATGTTTTTAACTGTTTTCCCACTGCCTATTTATATCTATCAGTGTCATGTTTGTCCACTATGAACTACTCAACCGATCTTCATGAAAGTTAGCATTTATCTATTATTTGGTCCGACTTGAGAGATAGGATTAAATTTATAATTCGATTAATGGCTTTAATGTTTTTAATTACAAGAAAATTATTGTCAATGTTTATTATTGCTATTAACTGTGAGTTTCATCAATCTTGAACAGATGGCGCTTTAAATTAGTCTGCTGACAGAGTACTTTAGGACCGACTGTTATAGATATCTCATAGATGGTGCCACATTTTAATTTTGAAAATAGGTTATCATAATTTTAAATCAATGGTTAATAACTGAGCCACGGTAACGCGTTATGTATACGCTTATATATATAAAGATTAGCAGGCTCGATGGGCGTTGTCCCGCCCTGATAATAAAAAAAAACTTTGACAAATTATATACCAAAACCTTCCCCATTAATACCTAATCTATAGGAAAAACCGCATGAAAATACATTCAGTAGTTTTTGAGTTTATCGCGAATAGACAGACAGATTGACGTGGCAGAGAAATTTGTATTATACTATGTATGGATAATATATTATATTGTACAGGTCGCAAAAATCTTCATACCGTACGCGATGCGAGCGAAAAAAATCGACATGAAACAACTGAAACATTGCACGTGGAAAATGCTCACTGAGAAGACTCCATCCGGAGAGAAAGAAAATGTTGCACCGACTTCGTTCTTCAACGTATACTCACGGTTACCGAACAAACTGTCAGCGAACATTCGAGAATCGTTAAGTATACCCTTGGCTTTACTCTCCGTACTCCATCTGGCCAACGAGAAGGGACTTATTCTAGAGAAACGTGACGATCTTAAAGATTTTAATATATTAGGCTTAATAAAATAATAAAATTGTCTCGTTGCCTCTATGGGGCCATTCAAGGATTACGTAAGCACTGATGCGGGGCGGGGGGTCCTTGATTTGCTTATTTTTGATGACATAGGGTCTAGGGGTCTAGGTGGTGATTACGTCCGCAATATTTAGTTACTTAATCAGAACAGATTTAAAAATACTTATATAAATGCTTACGTAAGCATTGCTAGGGGGTAAGAGCATTGCTTGCTTTTGCTGACCACGGGGAGGTGGCGGACGGAAATTACAAAAAATCTGCTTACGTAATACTTGATAGGACCCTATGATATACCAGGTGTTAGGTTAGTCGCTTACAATATTCTAAGAGATAATAGTTCATGTATTCATAGTAATATCAAAACAAATACTAATAAACAACAAAGAGAACCTAACTTAAAGTTTGTGCTAAGACTTTCAAAAGTATAGATACAAACATATTAAACCTAGATGCAATGGCCGGTGCCGAAAGCTGCAAGAGGCGACTCGGAGTTAATAACCTTCCATAATAAAACGAACAATAAACCCTTTTGTTTTGTTCCTGACATTCCCTTTCAAGTGAAAGTGATATCACCCGACGGTCATTGATACTGCTTTAACATAGACGCGTAGATGATTGCATATAATTTTTGTATATTTCTAGATAATTAGGTCAAATATTTAGCACCAATTTTTTTTATGATTTCTAACGAGAATCGAATGCAGTGTATCCTACATAAATATTGCTACTGTCTAAACTTTCACCTGGTATATGACTCGTGTAATATCAAAAATAATATAATCCTCGCTCTGATTATAGTTGTGCAGAACACAAATTCAGGTACAAATACGTATTATATAATATCTATAACATCCGAGATAACTTACGAATAATAATATAATATAGAATAATAATACATGACTATTTTGAGATTTCGGTAATAATAGTTTAACTTAATTTTGTATTAAACTCTTGACTATATTATGCTCAAGCCCGAATCCGTATCAGTAAGCGGCCAAGACGAGAATTCAAAGCTGCCAATAATATTGACTCTATTTCTGGGATAAAAAAGCTATTTATGCCAAAATAATTTTGTATATTCTTGAATATAAAGAATTGTATTTAATAAAAACTACAGCGATGCATCAAAAAAATATTTTATACCTTTTCTTCTCTATATGAAACAGAGATTGCAATTTTTGATTTTACACGACTCATATAAAAAATGTTTTTTTTTTTTAATTTTGTAATATATACACTTACTGTTTAGTATTTTTGGATTATAAGTCATCCAGAATTTAAAGAATATTCATTGACAATCGATTGAATGAATACCGACAGAAGAAAGCGGAATTGCCGTAACTTGAAAAACCTAACTTAACATCAGAGACAAAAAAATTATTTCAAAAATTTAGAACTCATTATATTTATAGAAATAATAAGTGAAAATTGGAAGATTAGTATCTATTTTATTTGAAAAAATGCATATTTTGCCCTCATTAGCCCAAAATGCAAGTTACAACATTTCCGCTTTCTACCGTCGATATGGTAACGAATAAGTAAGTACTTTTACGGTTTTTAAGTATGCTTAATGGTAAATATTGTCGGAAATCGTTATACTGCAGGTTATCAATTTTTAAAATTAAGGTTTTAAAATTAAGGTTGTCAATTTTTATACTTATTCGAGGTCTGTTTTCTTCTCACTTGTGTTCATTTTCATTGATTAAAGACATTTTTTAAACTTAAACAAGATTCCGATAAGAATTAGCGCATATACATTAAGGTGGCACAAAAACAAAAAAGATTTTTTTCGTCTTTTACTAAAATATGTTATTCTCTTTATTACATCTTTTAAAAGGCACTACAGAACGCAGCTCAAGTTAAAAAAAAAAATCAGGTTCCTAATAAATTTCAGAATCCTAATAAAGTTAATGGTAGAAAATATTGAAATAACGAGAAAAAAAATGTCTATTTTCGACGATTTTGTATTTTTTTTTAATAATTTCGAGCGACCTCTAAATTTTCTTTTTTGAGCCTTTGACTAGTTTTCTTAAAATATTTTAAAGTAACATATTTTCGTAAGACACTCTAAAAAAAATCGTTTATTTTGTCTCACCCGAATATTTCTATAACGTTTTCCATAACGCTATTTTTTGTTAAAACATATTTCTAAGTAGCGAATTTATTGACCTACTCTAAATTTATTAAATCGTTTATTTAGACATTGTCAAGAGTGAAAAAAAGCAATATTTTTAAAGTACATCATAATTAATGACATAAATAAATTAAAAAAATCTATTTTCTTTTCTATATCATTTTTAAGTGATAATAATTTAGTAGTGATACAAGTACTACAGCAAAATTTAGCTTTTTCTGTGATGGAAAAGGTCGTAATGAATGAAATTTTAGTATAATAGTGTACCACTCTCAGGATGATGAATTATCACATAGATGCAATCAAGTGCCATTTACTAAGTCTTAAGTACTTTAACGTGCTACCATTCTCGACTATATTAAGTGAGATTGTGGTGAAAGGTTGTAACTACAAAGATAAAAATAATAATAATTAAATAAGATAAATTAATATGTTACTATATGTGCATTCTTTAAAGTCAAAATAATTTTCTTGGTACATATGAACACACAAACTAACCCCCTAAAATCGCTACTCTTTGTACGGATTTACAGCAAAAAAATATTAGGTTTATTAAAAAAAACGGATTTCCAGTTAACACTCGATCTTAATTTAGCATCGCATACGGGTCATATGTGTCGCCATATTCGTACAAAAGGGACACGTATGTAAGAATTGCGTGGATGTGTGATGGCAAATTAAGACCATGTGTTTGTTTTTTCTATTATTATTTACTATTTACTTTATCGGTTTTACCTTTTGACTACAAACTGGTTTAATTTAAAAAAAAAAACATTTAATCCAAGATAGTAAACACCCTAAACGTAAAAGGTACCGACTTTTAAGTGCAGACGGATTTAGAGAAAGTACTACCACCACGTATTATTAGCATTGTGTAGTACAACAAGCCTAAAGTTTCTGTTTATTTAGATTAATCTGTGAAGTGTTATATGGTCCGGTCCTCGTTTAAATATTTGGGTTTCTGTAAAAATAATTCATCTCAAATCCGATTTATAAATGGCTCATAATGTCTATAGCTTTGACGCGAAAAGATATTATGGTGCACAAAGAGCTATAAAAATAAAACGTATTTGTGCTATTTATATAATTTTTTATCGACGATGTCTGCCCTCAGCAGCGGGAAAATTGTTACGAAGGAAGTATTAAAATATGGAATGGTTTTTTTATAGTTCAAATTATTAATACTTTGATCACCGGTGGATCATATAAGATTGTAAATACTTTGAGAAAATACAGTAAATGTTAGATGGAGAATATGTTTGCATTAAAACGCATTCTATTATTTTATAATTAATGAATATTATTTTAAATATACGTTTTAGATACTTTAATTACATTGAGTATGTTTGTGTATTTTTCGGTAGTTAGGACAATAATTGTCTAATTTGCTTAGTATAAGTTCTTTGAAATATTGTACAGTTATTTTTTATTTGATTTTTTTGTTACACATGTATTGAATAAAGTTATGATTTACTTAAACGATGTTTAATTTATAGTTGTTTTAGTCTATATATCAATCACTAAATATAGCAAGTTATACAATCAATGGTTATTAAAAAAATATAGTCGTCTTAAATACCGTAGAGGATATTCTCTACAAACGCTATTGTTGCTGTACGAAGAACTTTTTTAGTCGATCATTTTAAAAATTATCTATACATTTAATAAAAATGTAAATCTAACGTGTAAAGTAGTAATAAAATACATATCAATCATTTTTAGAAATGTCTGCCTGTTTCTATGAACACGCATCACTACTAAAGTACTGGGGGTTCACAATAAAACCTCAGAATGAAAATCACAAAGCATATCCTCCGGAGTAACTTAGTCTTTCTTTAATAACTATATAAAGTAACATACTCTATTTAATATAGGATGAACAGTTTTTTATAAATAACTATGTTTTACGTGCTTGAAACATTAAACGCAAAACGTCAAATTACTCGTACGTGTGAAAAACGTTAAAAAAATAATAATTTTAAAAGTTCCGTTATATACAGGGCGACTGGTTACTATCTAGTGTTGCCCAAATGCAAGACCAAGACGAGTCTTGGCTTGGTCATGGTATTGGTCTTGCATCAATACACCTGATCTTGGTATTGCACCCCCAGTCTTGGTCTTGCAAGTCTTACAGATCTTGCTATTACCTATTTGTCTATTGCTCTTTATTAAACACGTTAGGTTAAACCTTAGAACAATCCAACAGATAGGTAGATTTTGAGCTTATATTTACATACACATTGTAAAGTCCAATCAAATTAACTACATTCATAATTAACAAGTTTCTCAAGGACTATTTGCTGGAATAAAAATGTTATACCTGAAGTCTTTGTGTTTTTATTTTTCTTATACTGGCACACTTTAGAAATAACTATTTGAGTCGCAGAAATTACGTCGAATAACTCATTAAATTTACTTTTAGATCTTAGTGTCTGGATCGGGCGCCACAACACCCACTACTCCGATTAGAACTAATTGAATCTTCGTCACTAATATTAAATCGGTTCACCCTAACAAAAGTTAGTGTAATTGTAATGGCGACGCGACTTAAGTACGAGAGAAAAGTAGATAAGTAAATGGACTTTATGTATTCAGACGATCTTATTAGTCATTGTTTTTTACATAAGGTTTCATGTGGACGGAGTCGCGAACATATCTAGTTGAAATATAAAACTCCTAGTTATGTGTACACGCCGAAAGTTGAGTAAAAAAGAGGTGATAAGCATTCACTGATAAACATAGTGATTCTTCGGAAGATTAAAAACAGAAATGTCTCCAGCTATATTGTACCTTCTTACATAACCATAAAATGTATCTACGTGTTTGTATCAAAAGTTCAACTTTTGATGAAGTTTATCTATATTAATTACTAGTTGAACCGTGCCCACTTCGTTGGGCGGTAATAGGCATTATCAAGCTACAACTTTTCTCTAAAACTAATCATATATCTCTCATCGTTAAGGCAGCGTTCGTAAGAAACGTCTTCGTTCGGCCATTTTTTCTCCGACTCCCCAGATATTACCACGTGCAACCTCACAAACTTTACCTCTTTATAATATTAGTATAGATAATATAATTAGTTAATAGCTTCCGACCGCGACTTCGTACGCGTGGAATAGTTATCTTGGGCTAAGACCCAGCGGAAGCTCTGAAAAGGAAAAAATACCCCGATTTTGCAACATTCTTCATTGTTGCTCCGCTCGTATGGGTCTTGGCCTGATGATATATAGCCTGATATATAACCTTCCCCGATAAATGAGCTATATAACACTGATTTTTCCAAATCGGACCAGTAGTTCCTGAGATTACCCCCTACAACGTCACAAACTCCAAAAATTCAAACGGCTTGGGAGATTTCATCGAAAACGCTGCATAATCCTTTTGAAATATAACAATGTATGTTGTGTAAATGTAATAAGGTTTACTTTTGTATGTATAGGTTAAAATAAAAGAAAATGACGTCCATTGAAAAATGTATTGACGACTTAATATTATAATGACAATGACATGATACATTTTTCTTTTTAGCCAGGTGTAAATAATGAAACAACAGAGACAATATAGATCTACAAAAAATGTCTGTGATATATCTATTTTTTAAGGATAGCCCACTATACTCATTATATATTCTAAAAAAGTGACATACAATTTTAAAGCTATTTAGACGTATTGGGTTGGGTTTAAATATAACTATAATTGTTGGACATGTCGGGAAAAAGTCAAGCCGCCTAGGAGTTTTCATCGAAAACGCTGCATAATCCTTTTGAAATATAACAAAACAATCTATGTTGGGATTTTCCCCTTTTATAGATCTACAAAGAAGTCTGTGAAGGTCTTTTTTAAGGGTAGCCCAATATACTCATTATATTTTCTAAAAAAGGTGACGTACAATTTGAAAGCTTTTTAGACGGATACAGTATTAATAATTACTTAAATACTTTAGTTGAATTAAGCATTTAATGCACATTCATATCTTTATTCTAATATATAACAATCACGTGTCACGGTGTTTGTGTTCGAACTCCTCGGAAACGGCTAGACCAAATTTAATTGAAATTTTTAATGAATATTTTGTGTGTGATATGTGAATAGTTTGTAAAGTATATTTTATATCCTAGATGATTAGGATTTTTTTTATATTTTCTGACATTTTTTTTAGTGTTGTGCTGTGTTACATTGAACTTTTTTTAATAAGTTACAAGAGGAATAAGTTACGCTTAGCAGCCTCATTTTGAACATAATTGAAATATTTTGGGTATAAATATATGTAGTTTGTGTGTTATACTTTTGATCAATTTTGCGGTCATTTTCTTATATATACTCAACATTTAATGAGTTTAACGAGAAAAACAACGATGAACTTATTATTAGTTAATTTGATTGGACTTTACAATGTGTATGTAAATATAAGCTCAAAATCTACCTATCTGTTGGATTGTTCTAAGGTTTAACCTAACGTGTTTAATAAAGAGCAATAGTCAAATAGGTAATAGCAAGATCTGTAAGACTTGCAAGACCAAGACTGGGGGTGCAATACCAAGATCAGGTGTATTGATGCAAGACCAATACCATGACCAAGCCAAGACTCGTCTTGGTCTTGCATTTGGGCAACACTAGATAGTAACCAGTCGCCCGGTATATAACGGAACTTTTATAATTATTATTTTTTAACGTTTTTCACACGTAAAACATAGTTATTTATAAAAAACTGTTCATCCTATATTAAATAGATTATGTTACCAGTTTTTTATAAATAACTATGTTTTACGTGTGAAAAACGTTAAAAAATAATAATTATAAAAGTTCCGTTATATACCGGGCGACTGGTTACTATCTAGTGTTGCCCAAATGCAAGACCAAGACGAGTCTTGGCTTGGTCATGGTATTGGTCTTGCATCAATACACCTGATCTTGGTATTGCACCCCCAGTCTTGGTCTTGCAAGTCTTACAGATCTTGCTATTACCTATTTG
>MU159618.1:59305-124376 GCA_015888305.1 Antheraea pernyi | reverse complement strand
AACATAAAGTTACCATACTAGATCTAGTGTTTCATAAACATTGTATATACATAAACTTTGTTAAATAAACTATACTCTCTGAGATATAACATTTATTTGTTTGAATTTATTGGTTAAATTGTTTGTGTGATAGAAAAAATCGTGATCTTTATACCGATACTAGAAGAACGTGTACCAATATTGTCAATAAGGTTCAAATTTGAATTAACTGCAAGAGTCTTGCAGGCCCAGTCTCGTCTTGCGCTAATAACCTTGCAGGGGTTAGTCTTGGTATTGATCTTGCTAAAATTTGGCGGTCTTGTTCTTAGTATTGGTTTTGCAAAAACGCAAGAACAAGAGCAAGACTGCAAGAAATTTTTGCCAACACTACTGTTGCGATATTTTTACAGGATAATCAGTCGATTTTCGTTCTAAATAAATTAAAAAAATTGTCAAGAAATTTTTGCCAACACTATATACTGTTTACTCGCCATCAATATTTTTACAGGATAATCAGTCGATTTTCGTTCTAAATAAATTAAAAAAATTGTTGCTTAATATTTGGCCTAATTATTTCGAGAAACTGATATACACTCAACATCAGGTGATTTAGGCACGAATGAATGACGCCCTGCCGCCCAGTCGGTTCACTTTCGATCATTATTAAAGGGGCTAGGTTTCACTTAAATACCATTTTATTCTCCACTCTGTACACACTATGCAATGTTAACTAGTTCCATATACATATATTACCAAACTTTCAAAATAAAACAATAATGTCAATGTACAATAGCTTTATTTTATAAAAAAAAAAAAAACAAATTTTGCGCAAACATAACTGCTATTAGAGAGTAATATAACTGAATATATATTCTTATTATGTATAGGAATTTGAATCAACAAAAAAAATCAATATACTTAACAGCTCCAATGGTACGCACATTGCGTTTATTATACCAATCAAAACTGTTGTCTCTATAATTCAGTTAATGTTATGGATTTTACACTAAATGTGCTAACAATTAAGTAATAAAAGAAACTCGATTCAATCATATCAATGAGAGAACTTCGATAATAGTTTTCATAGCAAAAAATCATGTGTAAATTACAAATTTTTCTTTGAAAGTTTTGACATTTGTAGAACATAATAGTTATTAAAGAATTTCGAAACAGAAACATAAAAATCACAATAATCATAAATCTCTTTCAGTAACTATTTTATTTCAATAGTGTTAACAATATTATAATAAAGGGAAAAGTTTGCTCCGTTTTAAACAACTATAAACATTATTCAAAATAATCAAGTTCTATATATAATATTAAAGAGTACAAAAGAAAAGCTCAGCTTTAACAATTACAACATACTTATATCTCGTTTGTCACTTCCCGTCTTTGGAAAAGGAATAAATAAGTATCACACATATCGCTTTGCAGTAAAGTTAATATGAGATTATTTTATATAATAGAAAATAAAAAACTATGCGTTACTCTATGAAGCCTAATTTCAGTCGCACCTTTTGAAAAGACTTTCCAAATGGTTTGTTCAACACTTTTGTTAAATACTCTAATTTCCTGAAACATTCACTGGTGAATCAACCGACAATCAAATTCTATTCACACTAGCTGCATTAGACGATAAACTCTTTTAAGGGAAACTCAATTCTATAGGAGAGGTCATCTGAATTCCTTAGATTGATATAGTCCCTCACTTACACATACTTTATAGAATCTCTTGATTTGCATTATGTCATTCTCGTGTTATTCTTTCCCAGGAGTTTTAATTGTTTCGCTTTTCTCACTATCATCTCCACTAAAAAATTCAGCCTCTTCTTCGCTAGATTTGTTCCCTGCAGCTGTATGATTACTTTCTACACTCTTATCGAGATCAACTTGTGAAGTAATTACTTCAATTGCTTGAGCATTATTTGTTACATTATCAGCTACACTTTTAATACTCTGATTACATTTTGGATCAACTCCAGTATCAATTGGTGAAACTATATCTTTGCTAGTTGCACTAATTTCATCAGCAAGCGATGTGTCTTTGATGTTAGGTTTACTGTCAGATGTAATATTTGTATCTGTCGAGGCTTTTTTCGGTTCACTATCCTTTTTATCATCGTTAGATGTGTTTTCTTCGTTTTCATTACATTTTATATCAATTTTAGCGTCAGTTGATGTAATTAATTCCTCTATTCCAGTATCTTTTTTCTCGTCATTAGATGTGTTTGTAATATTTTCATTACATTCAGTTTTGACATCACTTGATGGAACCATATGTTTACTGGATTCACTAATTTCCTGAACTTCCTGACTATGCAAAGTTTCTTGGGCAGTAGATTTACTATCTGACGAATCCTTACTTGTATCTAATAATGAATCCTTTGTTTCGCTTTCGTTTTTAATGATTTCTATATTTTCCTTACATTCGGGTTCAATTTCTGTAAGAGTTGATGAAGCTATATTTGTATTTGATTCACTAACTTCATTACTCTGCAATGATTCTGGTGTAGTAGTATTACTATCTGATGAATTATTACCTATATTCAATAGTGAATCTTGTGTTTTAGTTTCATCTTTATTATTAGTGGAAATGTTTCCAATTTTATCATCACTTTCTGAATCCGTTTTGCTATCACCATGATTATCCAACGTTTCTGATAAGGTGTCCTTTGTTTCATTTTCTGATTTACAGATATCCACATTTGTGAGAATCGATACGAAATCTTTGCTATTAAGTAGTAGTCTTACTAAGTTTGGTTCTTTTGTGCTATCTAAAAATTCTATTTGGAATGTAGTATCTTCAGTAGCAAGATCGTCAAGGTTATTTTTTCCAGTCTCATGTAATGCGTTATCATCGGGTAAACCAGCTAAACGACAACATTTAGCCAAAGGTTCTATTACACTGAGATCTTCAGGTAATTGCCTAAAATCTTCACATTTTGCTTTATTCCCGTAGTCTATGAATTGCACATGATAACCTCCATCGCAAAATTCTAATATTTTTGCTCTATACCACTGTTCATCAGTAGACCAAAATGCAGCACAAATTGATCCAACCTTAAGTTCTGTAGTACACTCAAATTCCGCAGCATTACTAATTTTTTCTATAACTTTATCCAAGGTAGTAACACAATCCTCCAACTGTACATAAAATTCATCCAAACTATTTACATAACAGACTTTTGCATTGCTCAACATGTCTTGACCAACAGGTAAAGGTCTTTCTGGTGTTAAATTTTCTTCACAGAGACCTACTAATTCTTCTGTCACCGATTTACCCTCAAGATATAATTCAACAATGGATATATCTCCCGCAGCAATAAACTGAACATTGAAAATTGTAGCGCCTTCAGCTGCCAATTCATTGAATTTAATTTCCGATTTTCGTGACCACGTTTTAATGTCACGCGGTTTTTGCAGAGCACATTTTCTTGAAAGAGCTGGTTTAATCTTAAGTTCATCCGGCAGACTGCGTAACTCATTGGTAATTGATGCATTTCCGTAATCCATAAAGAGGACTTCAGTTCCTTCTGAACCGTCTACAATCACTTGAGCTCTGTACCAGGCACCATCCTCCGGATACATTGCAGCACATATAACTCCCTCTTCTTTATTAGCAAGCTCAGGGAAATTTTCAGCATCAACCATAGCCGCTTCCATTGCTTGCAACTCTGGTGCAGCAGTTTCGAGTTGGATCCAAAATTCAGACGGGGTATTTACATGGCTAGCGAAACAAGATGGCAAATCACCACATTCAGGTTCTTCAGATCTAGTTGCGTGTCCTTCTGAAACTAGCTTGTCAGTAAGATTTTGCCCATTCACGAAGATATCAACATAAGTTAATGTATCCTTTAAAACAATAAGAGCATCGACGGGTACAGACAGATCTCCAACAAGCTGTGTGAAATAATCTGAGGCTGGTTCTGACCATTGTCCGGTGCCTGTTGGGATAGCATTGACACTAGATTTGACAGCATGTTGTTCTATTTCTCTCAGATGATCTGGCATAGTCTTTATTAAACCTGGTTCATTATCCAGAACATCCGTATTACCATAGTCGATAAAACGAACCGTAGTGATATCAGAGTCTGAATCTAGGATTTCTGCTCGATACCACTGATCGTCTGCTGAATATTTCGCAACACACCACGTACCCATTTCACGATTTTCAATATTGATGTAATTTTCTGCATTTGCTTGTAATTCTGCTTGAATTTGATCAATATTTTCAACTTTGTCAAGCATCTGTAACCAGAAGTGACCGGGTGTATCAATGTGACTAATGTATACTTGATTACAACCATCCGGTAGTGAAATTGGCTCTTCAGCGGGAATGTCCTGTTTCTCTTGTTCTTCATTTGTTTTAATTTGTGGTGTGGCCAATTTCTCGTCAACTAATTTCATGGATAGATCAACACCATCTAAGTGTAAACTTGCTAACCATCCATCATCTCCGAAAGCTAACGTTACTTGAACTTCCTTGTCTTTAGTCCATTCCACCAATTTGGTAAGTGCATCTTCTTGCAAGGCGACAAGTCCCAAACTTGCAACTAACGCCATGGCACAGGGCTCATAGAACTGAGGTTCAAGTTTTTTGATGGATTCTTTAGGATGTAGTTCCGTGTTGCCATAATCTGGATACTGTACTTGGACTTCTGTTTCCTTTACGTCAACGATAGTTGCACGATACCAGTTGCCATCAGTGGATTTCACAGCACATAACCCATCAACAGCAAAGGTTGTTAGCGGTTCATTCGGTTCAGGTGTGCCTGTGGAATAAATTTCGAAATAAAGCGATTAAATATATTATTTCTTTAAAAGAACTAATTTGCCAATTACTCATTAGTTATTTATACTTATTGTTTAGTTATCATTATACTCTCTGTAAATTAGAAGACCGACTGACGTTTTAAAACTCAAATCTTTATTTATTTTATTTCAATAACAGTTTTAAAAATCAAAACCATCAATATTATCATGTGATTTTTAGAAAAAAACTGTAAAAACAAATCTTGATCTTATTAATAATTTTCACACTCGTATCAAAATTTCTCTATCCCAATGGGTCATAGTAAATATAGAATTAATAGTATTCGGTACGTTATTAAAAAATATAAAAAAAAACCATTGTTAAATGAATGTGAAAAAGTATCATCATTTAGGCAAGGATAAATGGCATCAGATTTCTTCTTTTTTTTAAATATTTTAGGTTATTTAAAGTAACGATTTGACGGATACCCAAGTTGAAAAAACCCAAAATTGGTAAGTAACGGACATATGAAAAATAAACCATAACAAATTGAAGGGAAAAGCTTACCTTCCTCATAAAAACTGTACAAATGTTCTAATAGCTGGGTTATCCTGTCGTTGTCAGTGGCCTTCTGCAGGTAGAACTCGTTCAGATTTTCCGAGTGGCTTATGTAAGCCATCCCGAAGTTGTAGTTAAACACAGAGCGCATGCAGAGTTGCACGACTTGCTCGTAAGCGTCTTCATCAGGTTCAAATACCGCTATTTTCTGACCGGTCACACTATCGTATAATGTCGAGACGAGACTAAAAAAATATATGAAGTGGTTACAAATGTTTGTATTATTAGGTATTTGTTTGTATATTGTATTATTAGGTATTATATTATACAGAAAAGAAGTTCAAGAATTTCAATATCAATAAATCTATATATATGTACTGTGTCCCAAAAGTATCAACCTGTACGCATAACTTCACGCCAAAACCTCTGACTGACCCCTAGGTCCGTTCCCTCGGCGTGGAGCCCTTGACTACGCTGCTCGCGCGATACAGTGACACAAAATCTTACATCACTGATATAGTTACGAAGTCTGATGGGCTCTTTTAGCCTTACAATTGTTCGTTCTGGTTAAAAACGAAGTTCTTGAAGATTATGGTTTGCTTGTTATATTGCCATTTTTATGTAAGTTCAAGAATTTCAATATCAATATATATGTAGTGTGTCCCAAAAGTATCAACCTATACGCATAACTTCACGCCAAAACCTCAGACTGAACTTTATGAAGTACGAGCGTAACAGGATTTGTTATTTCGAGCGCAACGTGTCTTTACGTACATTACCGATTTCGTCGGATTTTGCTATCGTTGAAACTGACGGAGAGATCGGAACGAATTTGCATAAAGTTTTGTTCGAAACTCGGAAAGAGGTTTTGTAGGTGGTAGAGCCACGCTGAAGCTATTACTGGTTTCAGTATTAATGGGTCGGCTCGCCCGGGGTACTACCACCCGACCCACAGAAACATCGAAGTGGAGTAACAGTGCTTGCATTGTTGCGTTTCGTTCGGTCGGCGAGAGCACCGGAGACTCACCTCCCTTCTGCCCCTCCCCACCTCCGACTCCCAAAATACACAGACTGGCAACGCACTTGCGACTCCCCTGGTGTTGTTAGTGTCTATGGACGGCGGTGATCACTTAACATCAGGTGAACCACTTGTTCGTTTGTCGCCTATGATATAAAAAAAAGAATTGTATAAAGTCCACCGAAATGATGCAGGAGGCCTTTAAAGATGCTTGTATGGGCAAAACTCAAATAAAAGAATGGTACAAGCGATTCAAAGACGGTCGTACGAGTGTTCATAGCAATTCGCGTTCTGGCCGACTTTCGAGCGCCATATCCCTGAAAAATATCGAGGTGTGCAACTCCGTCAGCCTCCTTACAGTCCCGACATAGGCCCCTGCGACTATTGGCTATTCCCAAAATTAAAAATGCCGCTCAAAGGATACCGGTTTGCCGACGGAGCGACGAGTGCACTCATGGCCATTCCGAAAACCGATTACCAGAACTACATCAAGATGTGGAAGAACCGACGAGAGCGTCTCGTTCAGTCGTACGGGGACTACTTCTAAGGATGCCATGAGCCGGATGACAAAAAAATAATGCTATTGCGAAGTTAGAGGTTACAGGTCGGATACTTTTGGGACAAACCTCATATGTATATTACCGTATGTGTTTTTATATCTATGTGCTTTAACTATTTAATTAAATTTGTCTAAAATTAACAGCTTGATATATATGTACATTTAAAATTTTATTAATCTTATTTGTCTAAGTAAACAACTTATGGGACTAACAAGAAATAAATTTTGTAACGAATTTTTGGTCGATTACCCGCGACACAGGGTTCAGTTCCTAATGTGTGTAATTTAAAGTTGATTTTTATGCAGTATAAATCATTTTTGTTAAATAAAGACATTTTACTTTTACTTCATATTTCTAATGTTACATGTCTGTCGTTATGTGCGCATCACGGAAAAACTACTGGATAGAAGTGTAATAATTTTTTCACTACATTACATTTAACATAGAGATTTTTAAAACCTACGCTATTTATAAGCACTATGTGCCTTTTCTTGGAGTGGACAAATGGGATAAGTGATGCAGTGCGCATGCGTAAGAAAATTGAAGTAAACGGATAACGTTGTTTACGAATACATTTTATAAGCAAAGTATATTATATGCATTTATTCTTTTTAAGATTTCTCCTTTGTACACAAAATATATTGTTATGATGATAAAAACACTAAAGGTATACAAAGTCCCGGGTCTCAGGTTGTTACAAAATTAATTAAACTTTTTTAAAGAAAACTCTAATTCACATTCATCGTTATTTCTACCAAATAAATGTTTGAATAATAACAAATAACAACAACAAGTAAACAAATAGTTTGTGTTATTAGTCAGTGGAATTGTTTTGTATTATTTAATTAATATAAATATATGTATATTATCTAAAGGTTGTAAAGTTTAAATAATTTGTTTGTATATACTCCTCTTTCTTTTAAATACATTTTAATTTTCTGCCATAATAAACCTATGCAGTACCGCTCTATACATAAGTACATATATCTATATATTAACCACCGGTATTAGTTCTAATCCGTATCGCTAGAGGCGCCGATTAAAAAAAGGAAGAGTTATATCTCTATTGTATAATAAACTGTGACTATATTCATATAGATAATTTACATGAATATGTTAGTTACACCTTTTCCCAAGACTACGTAATACGCATCTGCATATATATATACAAACATACGCACATATAACGCTCCGAACAGAGCAAGTATTAGATAGTGCAATATAAAAAGAGTAGACTGCGAATATAAGAAACACTGTATAATGTATTCTATCTCATTCTCTCGCATGTTGAATCCTATAGATGTATATGTTTGTCTCTTTTCAACGGGGCTTTTTCGTTTCATCGAGTTTCACAAGAGGGCTAAAGAAATTTGTAATCTAAAAATCATACGATATAAATCATACCAACCTGATACCGTCAACACTGTTGATATAAATGATAAACTTATTCCCCGTCAGCTGTTTCTTCAGTTCATCGATAGTAATCAACGTCTTCGAATCTGGTTTATAATTATTAAAAGAGCATTGTAATGACTGGTAGTAGAATACGCTGAGTTCCGTCGGCAAGATCATTAACTGGAACATAAATATTTTACTGTAGTAACACCGATTGTTAATTACTTCTATTTTAAATGAAGTTCGTATAACTAAATCGTATTTTTCCGCTCGAGTTTCTTAATCATTATGCTCATACCAGATATTTCTTGCTCACTTTTGCTCATTGCTCATGTTATATATCTTTCTCATCTCATTTTATCATTTACTGGACCATCTTAGGTCCACGAAATATTTTTGACAATTTTTTTTTTATCACCTTGCTTCCCCGTAATTTATCGCATGGGAAAGTTATAAGATTGTCGCGTAAAGATAATTAAGAGATAAGATATAAATAAGAGAATAATCAGAAAATCACGGTAATTTCAGAGTCCGTTAAATACCTTCAGATTTTTTATATATCAAATTAATCTAAGCTTTCATGTGTACATCTGTATAGTTGTTTTTTTTCGGAACTGACTACGTTATTGACCTAGCAAGGTCTTAACAGCTTCACCGGACTACTAAGGCGAGCGCTTAAGGCACTCAGCCGATGTTTCTGTATAGTTGATAACATATCTGTCTAATAAATGCATTGAATACGATGGTATGAAAATCGACAAGAGAAAAAAAAGGTACGAAAATTATTAATAACTTACATTGTCTAGAGTAGTGGTAATCGAGTTACCATAATCCGGTAACACTGCCGTTATTTTTGTCGTATCTGTGACATCCTGAAGTATTGCTCTGTAAACCTTCCCATCATGTTTCAACGTGCAGTGAACTCCTTCAGCTAATGTATCCTCACTCAGCGGTGTCAACTGAAAAGAAGTACAAATTTTAATTGCGACTAGTTATGCCCGCGATTTATTGTGGAACCTGATGTACAAAACAATGACTAATTAAGTCATCTGAATGTATTAAATCTAATTAATTTTCTCTCCGTCTGCGTACTTGCATCGTCATTAAAATTACAATAACTTTTAAGAGACGGAACCAATTTTGATGACAGAAAGAATAAATGTTACTCGAAGGTATACGTTATGATTTTCCTTCAAAGATTTTATCATCAACGCAGTATATGTACTATAGCAGTGATGCGTGTTCATACAAACAGAAAGACATTTCTAAAAATGATCGAAATGTATTTTATTACTTAATTAATAGCGGGCCAGGCAGATGTTGTCCCGCCCTGACTATAAAAAAATCCTTGACAAATTATATACTAAAACCTTCCGCATTAATCGCTTTATTCACTGATGAAAACCGCATGAAAATCCGTTCGGTAGTTTTCGAGTTTATTGCGAACAGACAAATAAACAGACGCGGTAGGGGACTTTATTTTATACTATGTAATGATTCCTAGACACCTGCAACAATTTTTGTTTAAGAACTCTATAAGTACAGACACGTTCAATATACACTACAATTATATGTATAGATTATAGCTTATTCTGACATCGCTTTGATAGACGTAGGTTCTAATCCTTGCAGATGGGTTGCGAGTTATCGGTGAATGAACAGATAGTGATGAATATATAGCACGTTGGTGGAGATTTATCTAAGGCTGCCCAGTTACCACCCTTAATTGGAACTACTGAACTACAGGTACGGTCCAGGGTTAACATTTGGGAACCAGTATCCCTTTAAGTTTAGCATGTACCGTCAAATACACCAACTTTGCCAACCACTGTATCTTTGCCCAAATAGAAATTTACAACCAAATCCGTTGACGTGCAAAAATATATAAAATTTACGATTACACAAAATAATCAATTTTAATGGAGAATAAAGGATATTTTACGTATCACTATGTATTGCTTTAGTTTCTAAGTTTACTCAGTAACTAGTGAGAATTCTTTGAAAGTGGTGCATGTTTTTGCACATACAAAATGTAAAAATAGCAAGGTAAAATTGCCTACATATTTTTATAAGAAAATTTATATTATACTGTATCGACTTTACTGTTGAAAACATTATTTACTTTAAGAAAATGTACAGATTATTACTGTAATATCGTGGGATTTATGTTTGCGTTAAAAAACGGAACGGACAATGTTACCTAAAAGTTCAGATAAAATTACCTGCCGCCAAAATCATTAAAAAATTGAGAAAAAACTTGGCATTTTTCTATAAAACAAATGCATACATATGGTTACAGTAATAAAGAAATGCATATGTTTTAATAAAAAAGTGAAAAAAAGAACGTATTTTTTTATAAAAACTTTGGCAAAGTTGCGGTGTTTGACAGTATGCCATTATTCTTATTTATTGCGACACCATGTCGACAGTTAATTCGATAATTACTATTATTTTTTCATTCAATAACTTGTCCTATATTTTGTTATAGTATATTAAGTTGAAATGCTTCATAAGTGGCAAACTCTATAATTCGATTTTTTTAGAGTCTCAGTTGAAGATCGACTTTCTGGGAGAGGTTCTACTGTCAAACATGTGTACCAATAATGCAAAAAAAAAAAAGTGGGTGCACCCAAGGGATAGTTCAAGTCTACTTCAACATGAGTTGAACGGGCAAAAGCTAGTCTATACTAATATTATAAAGTTGGAGGATTTGTTTGTTTGTTTGGTTGCGTTCAACCTCAGCTAATCTCAGGAACTACTGGTCCGATTTGAAAAATACTTTCAGTTTTAGATAGGTTGAGGAATACCTATAACCTATCCTATCATCACGCTGAGACCAATAGGTGCGCAGCACCAATGAAGAATGTTTCAAAATCATTTTGAAGTTATACTTCTTTTGGCGCGTTAGGTAAATTAGATTAAGACAGTAAATTTTTACGATGCGCGCGCACACCGTCACGAAAGATCGACACCCTGAAGTTAGCCGTAGTCAACTTTTTCTATTGTTAGTGTCGTTTTTCTACAAACGTAGAATAAGGCGAAACATAAA
Organism: Antheraea pernyi; assembly: GCA_015888305.1. Taxonomy (NCBI): domain Eukaryota; kingdom Metazoa; phylum Arthropoda; class Insecta; order Lepidoptera; family Saturniidae; genus Antheraea; species Antheraea pernyi. Next base: position 113,064 of record MU159618.1, on the reverse strand, counting down.
ATTCTTGAAGATTTTTATCTTGTTACGTCAAAGAAGTATAACTTTTAACATGTGTACAATCGGACTGGTAGTTCCTGAGATCATAGCGTTCAACCAACCAAACAAACAAACTCTTCAGCTTTATATATTAGTATAGATTTATATTATACTGAATCGACTTTACTATTGAAAGCTTTATTTACTTAAAAATATGTACAGATTCTTACTGCAACTTTTTTTTCCTTTTGTGAGCTTCCACTGTGTGTTAGTGTTCTAGTAAAGTAGTAGTAGTAGTGTCAAAGTAACTATTCGCGGACGAAGTCTTGTAAAAAAAGCTAGTTGATATAAAACTCACCTTCGCGACATCGTAGCCCGCTATAGCGCTCTCCACCAATTCGGATTTTTCCAGATCCAGCTGGACGTAGAACTTCTCGTAAGATTCGACGTGAGTCACGCGACATAATATCTGTTGTTCAACAATTATCGACAAGTCGATGGCTTCGTCTGAAACGATAATTTTAATTATTACTTCAACTCATTCATCGACATCATAAATCTATCTTCTATACCAGGTGACTGTTTAAAGTTTAACACCCTTTAATCCTTTGGTAGTTCCCGGTCACATTTAACATATAAAATAAAAATATCAAAACAAATACTAACAAACAACAAAGAGAACCTTAGTTAAAGTTTTTCTAAAACCTTTAAAAGTATGGGAACGATACTTTTAAACTTTAAAAAATGACACCTAGATTCAATGAACAACATTAAAGGGGCGCTTTTCAAGGTTAATCGTTACGTAACTGCTTATCATGGAAACGCCATACGGTCGAACAAAGAAAAGCGGGGCGCTGGTCGAGGTGGGGACGCGGGCGGGTCTGCGCGGGACGGTGTGATTCATTTCTTTCCTTATCATTACATCAGTTGGTTTTTGCGTAAATCACCTGATGTTTAGTGTATATCAGTTTTGTTCTCTAGATAATTAGGTCAAATATTAAGCACATGTAACCCCTGAAAATATTGCGGCTGTTTAACAAGTCACCTGTATATATAAAATGCGCAACACGCTAAAACTATTCGACTATGATACATTTTTTTAATTTGTATTTCCTTATTAAGATAAATTCCTGGATCGTAGTTGGAGAGGTTTATATAATATTGGGAGATCCTGTATCTAGTGTGGCTAGAATACTTAATAAATTTGTTTCCTTCATCTCTAAATGTAAATATCAGTCAGTATCAGTTTTGGACAGTCCAGGGGTTAATATATCTGTAGAGTTAATTCTCAGTACTTTTATACATGTAGCATGTTACTCTTGGGCTATATTTGCATTTAACATTATGGTGGAATGTGGTCTAATATTTAATATTAAAATATAAAGAATATGTATTTACCTTTTAAAGTAACAGACGACTGATGTTCAGATAACACAGCTAGTCCCTTCTCGACTAACAAATCAGCAACACTCACTCCGTTGTTCCACAGCGAGACATGGTACTGATCTTCAGCACAATCTTGAAACACGCACTGATACCGGGGCGCGTTGAAACACAAGTCTATCTCAGGGTTCGCTTTCCATTCACCGTCTTTAGGTACAACGCCCAACAACGAACAATGAACCGCCATCTTGGGTAGTTCCAGCAACTGTCTATCTAGTTGCCAGATATCTTTTGCGTCAACCACTTGTTTATTCCCAAAATCGACGTATCGCACGATGAATTTCGAGAACGGTTGCACTGACACTATTGTCGCACGGTATAACACTCCATCGACCGGGTAACGGGCTAGCACTGAAGCACCAACTGGCACGTTCCCTACAAAAGACTTCACCCCTTTGTATAGTTCCGGTATTTTGTGCATCATCTCGAGGAATTTCGGCTGGAGCGACAGAATCTGGCAGTAGAAATTCTCCGGCGATATGATCCAAGTTATTGACACTTCGTGCTGCCCGTTGAGTTCCACTGTCGGGTCGGTGAATGGTGTACTCAGGTCCACCGGTTCGGCGAGTTCTTTGTACTGTACTTGGGTGAATTTGGTACGGGATTTATATGGAGGTGCTCGACCGGCATGCTCCCGTCCACTGTCTTGAGATCGATAGCTTCTTTCTGATCGTTTATCGCTATCAGAGGCGATCGATCGATCCGCTCGTTCTCTAGGGGTGAAGTTGCTCCGTGGCCTGTCGTTTCTTCCACCGCGTTCGCCTCTGTTATCTCTAAACTCTCGTCTTTGATAGTTGTTATCTTTCTTTTCGCCCCAGTTTTCGCGCCGGTCGCCGCGTCTGTCCGGTCGATTTTCACGACCCGTTCTATTGCCCCAGTCATTACTTTTTTTCTCGTCCCGATCGTCCCTTTGATTATATTTATTGTCTCTGTGAATTTTAAACAAATATATTAAAATTTGCAATTTATGAATGTGTTTATTTTATCTTGTTAGGAAAAAAGAACATGAAAATGCGTTAACGATAAGGACGAACAAATATTATTTTAACAAGGATAGGTGTCGTATTATGTCACGTGATTATTGACTAACAACGTAGTTGTTACTATTACTCTTAATATGATCTAGTTTTAATTCGGTATGGTAACGTTCAACTATTACGGAAACACCAAAGAGGATGGTAAAGCGTATTTTTCACTGATTTTTGATTACATGACGAAGCACAGGAAATTTACAATTCGTTGTTTTCTTTTAAATTGGCATATACGCGTGATTTTATTGTGATTAAAAAACTGCAAATATTTAAAACATAAGTGGAGAAAAGGAGGGTAGTCAAAAATAATTAAAATTTTGGTTACGTAATACTTGAACGGCCGATTTTCGGTATTCCAAAGTATTTTTGTATTCATTTTGCATAAGATATAGTTGAACGTCCTTAAATAACATAGAACAAAAAAAACTTAGATTAATTAGATTATATATATAACAACAACGATCAACCATAACACCAAGTGCTTAATTATCGAACATTAAAATTAGCATAATTCAGTACAACAGACTGCAAAACGTGCCAGCAAAAGAGAAACGTGACGAAATGAAAGTAAATAAAAACTAAACGTCACAAATGCTATGGAATGTTAAACGAAAAAAAAACATTAATCGACAGTAATGCAACGTGTTGAAGGCTTGAATACAAAATGTGCATCGCGAACGAAGCGTGACAGAAAGCAAATAGGCCGAGACAAACAGCACGCTGATTCGAGTATTAATATAGTTTGTTTTACATTTTTCATGTAAATAAGCAGACTATAAACATTCCTTTCTTCATCATATAATACTGTGTTCATTATCAAACGTGTAAAATACAATTTATTATACATATGTATGCAACACAAGGCGCCATACTCACGTACGTTTTCAAATAAGGAAGAATTTAACACGCGTCGGAAAAACGCTCATGCATACGGTGCCTAAGACCACTACAAGAAAAACGCAGACGGGGTTACGTAAAAATGAAATTATAATTTCATAGTTATTACGGAATCGCTCCAAGAATTTCACAGTTAATGGATATATCCGAGCTTACATTAGAAACGATTTTTATGTAACAAAAATGAATTCAGCGAGTAAATTAACCCAGCATTAGAATTGCGTAAGCGAATTGGTTGCTAATATCACGTTATTTAAGAGGTAGAAATGTTAATGTTTTTTTTTTTAAATTTTGAATTACATATTTTGTGTGTTATTTTTTCAACTTATTTAAGTGAAACTATTCTATTCTATTGGGGCGGAGTAAATTGAATTTTATGAAACGAAATATAAATAGCTATGAATGTGTATATCGATTTTAGGCTGTGAGAGAATGAGATATAATTCTTAATGTATTCAAAATATAAGTAAACAAAGAGAGAGGGAGACAAAGAAACGTTGAAATCTGTAGGACACTATTTTCTGTTGAATCTTAGCGAGTATCGCGCAACTTTCAAAAAATTATTTTGTGTATAATCAAAATTATCAATATATATTAAAATATAACAAAATAATACCGTAAACTATTTGTTTACCACCTCCATAGTGTATTCATCTGATTCACATAAAAAATAATCATCGCTTACTTTTGCTGACGAGGGGGATGTGGCGGTCAGAAATCACAAAAATTCTGCTTACGTAATACCAGCTTACGACCCCTGAACTCAAAAACTACTAAACGGATTTTAATGTGGTTATCACCAGTAAATAAAGTGATTAATGAAGAATAGGTATATAATTTGTCAAGGTTTATTTTTATTATCAGGGCAGGACAACGTTCACCGACCCGCTAGTATATATATTATCATTTAATACATGTATGCCAAAAGAGTTTCACTACCTCCGCATGTACACACTGATACACGCAATCTTTTTGATATCATCATATATATTAATACGTGAAGCCTAAACTTTGTATCTCTCTTTAACGGAATTGGGCGAACGGATGAACGTGAAATTTGGCATAGTTAAAGTTTATATGGAGGAGAAGTGCAGAAAGTTATTTATTTTATATAAAATGCATTACAAGTACATTAAATTAATTAAACTATGCATTACTCACACTACTGCTTCAGTTTTACACAACATATACACACATTGCGGGGTGGTAGGGTTTTACAGCCTGACTGGGTCGCAACCACCATGTATATGGCGAAAAAGCCCGTCATAGTGATTCGCTACTGCGGGCCAACAGCACTAATTACAAGAATTACTATGGATAATAAGCAACAGAAAACCATTTACAGGTCTCCACGAATAGGCATCTGGATACTTAATTACTATGTGGATAACAGTTTTCCAAGCACACTCAATCAACGCTTATTTATATTTAGAGAAAAAGTCAAGGCTGAGTACCCGTCTCACTGACTCTGGCTTAATACAAAATATGTCGAAATCATATTTATTCGTTTGTTTGTTTAAACTATTCCCTGCCCGCCACAGAAACGAATTTTGACGATAATTGGTGGACACCAATGGAAGATGGATCGGCGTATAGTGTCTCATAACCTTTGTAGGAACATTAAAACTAATATTTTTAAGAAGGTCCGGGCAGTCCGTTGCGCCAGATATGATGCTCGTCATATAAGTGATGTCAGCTATTTCCCGACGTGTAGCTAGGGGCAGAATGTGAAATTTACCACATAATTTAAAATAATTATCTGAGGAGTATTTAAGTTTTTGGTGATAGCAAAGGTATTTGAGAAATTTTATCTGTATATTTTCGATACGAGATATATATATGTCGTAGCGAGGGTTCCAGACCTGGCAAGCGTATTCAAGTATGCTACGGACAAATGTACAAAATAAAATTTTGAGGGTCTTAGCCTCCTTAAAACTATTCGACATCCTCATTATAAATCCTAGGGCCCGGGATGCCTTGATTATGATGTTATTGATATGCTCCTTGAAAAGTAACTTGGAATCATGAGTCACGCCAAGATCTTGTACACTAGAGCTCCTCGGGATCTTATGTCCTTTCAGACTATATTCCGAGATGATAATATTTGACTTCCTGCTGTAAGTAATGACTGAACACTTTGAAGGATTTAGATCTAGTTTATTTAAGGTGCAGTAATCACTTAATCGGGTTAGGTCTGATTGGAGAGCATCAACATCTGAGGTATTTCAAAATTAGTAACAGAGAATCTTGTATTTACAGTTTTAATTTTTATAATGTTGAATTATTACATTATTTACGAAACAATGAACTATAGTTTCATATTTGTAAGTGGGTTAATATGCATTTCAACAATGCGCTAAATGCATAAATTTACCGCTAAGCACACGCTACGTTAGATTTTAAATTACCGTCCTTATTCAAGTTTCACTAATTGCGACCTATTCGAAACCTTTTATTTATTCTCTGTAAACTAAAGGGAACTGCTTAGACTGATACTCAAACGGATTGCTTGACGGCTTGATCTAGTTGGCAGATAATGTAATATAGCGCCATCTCGTAAAATTTTTAGGTAGCTATAGGGTTATCATCCATTGGCAACCATGTAATAACCGCAGGGAATAATCAAATATATATTAAAATATCACAAAATAATACCGTAAACTATTTGTTTACTACCTCCATAGTGTATTCATCTGATTCACTTAAAAAATAATCATCACTTACTTTTGCTGACCAGGGGGAGGAGGTGGCGGTCAGAAATCACAAAAATTCTACTTACGTAATATTTGTACGACCCCTAAACTCAAAAAATTCTAAACGGATTTTAATGCGGTTATAACCAGTAAATAAAGTGATTAATGAAGAATAGGTATATAATTTGTCAAGGTTTATTTTTATTATCAGGGCAGGACAACGTTCACCGGGCCCGCTATATATTATATATATACATATATAATTTAATACATGTATGCCAAAAGAGTTTCACTACCTCCGCATGTACACACTGATACACGCAATCTTTTTGATATATTAGTAAAATAATGAGGTATTTCAAAATTAGTAACAGAGAATCTTGTATTTACAGTTTTAATTTTTATAATGTTGAATTATTACATTATTTACGAAACAATGAACTATAGTTTCATATTTGTAAGTGGGTTAATATGCATTTCAACAATGCGCTAAATGCATAAATTTACCGCTAAGCACACGCTACGTTAGATTTTAAATTACCGTCCTTATTCAAGTTTCACTAATTGCGACCTATTCGAAACCTTTTATTTATTCTCTGTAAACTAAAGGGAACTTAGCTTAGACTGATACTCCAACGGCTTGATCTAGTTGGCAGATAAGGTTATCATCCATTGGCAACCATGTAATAACCGCAGAGATGTCACTATATACACATATATTTTTTTTATTTCATAGGAAGCAAACGAACAGGTACCCCATCTGATGTTAAGTGATCACCACCGTCCATAGACACTAGCAACATCAGGAGTGTCTGTCGCAAGTGCGTTGCTAGCCTGTGTTTGGGGAGAGGGGGAATTAGAGCGAGAGGGAGGTGCAGGGGGAAGGGAAGGGGAAATGGGCCTCCGGAAAATCCTATATACTCCTATATACCTTGGCTGTACTAATGGTTACTTTTTAACGTGATAACGTCTTAAAGATCGATGAACGCCAGCTGCATGCACGAAAAAGCTTGACTTATTGTCACGTTTCGCTTGAGTCGAGCGTGCAAGCGAGAGCGCGAAACAAACGATAAGAGAGGCGCGGCCGGCTTGTGACGCATCTATCTCTCTTCCACTCCATCTGTCGATGCGTCACAGTCGTTAACAAGTAAAATTATCGTCCGTAAACCGAATTTACAGACAACCAATTTTTTTTGGATAAAATCGCGTTTGTTCGGAAAAAACCCATATATAAATAGACTTAAAACCTTATCTTGATAAAAAATTTGATCCAAATCTTTAGAGCTACTTCCGATTAATTACTCGTCCTATTTTTTGGCTGTACTAATGGTTACTTTTTAACGTGATAACGTCTTAAAAATCGATGAACACCAGCTGCAAGCACGAAAAAGCTTGACTTATTGTCACGTTCCGCTTGAGTCGAGCGTGCAAGCGAGAGCGCGAAACAAACGATAAGAGAGGCGCGGCCGGCTTGTGACGCATCTATCTCTCTTCCACTCCTTTTCTTTTAAATAGGCATATACGCGTGATTTTATTGTGATTAAAAAACTGCAAATATTTAAAACATAAGTGGAGAAAAGGAGGGTAGTCAAAAATAATTAAAATTTTGGTTACGTAATACTTGAACGGCCGATTTTCGGTATTCCAAAGTATTTTTGTATTCATTTTGCATAAGATATAGTTGAACGTCCTTAAATAACATAGAACAAAAAAAAACTTAGATTAATTAGATTATATATATAACAACAACGATCAACCATAACACCAAGTGCTTAATTATCGAACATTAAAATTAGCATAATTCAGTACAACAGACTGCAAAACGTGCCAGCAAAAGAGAAACGTGACGAAATGAAAGTAAATAAAAACTAAACGTCACAAATGCTATGGAATGTTAAACGAAAAAAAAACATTAATCGACAGTAATGCAACGTGTTGAAGGCTTGAATACAAAATGTGCATCGCGAACGAAGCGTGACAGAAAGCAAATAGGCCGAGACAAACAGCACGCTGATTCGAGTATTAATATAGTTTGTTTTACATTTTTCATGTAAATAAGCAGACTATAAACATTCCTTTCTTCATCATATAATACTGTGTTCATTATCAAACGTGTAAAATACAATTTATTATACATATGTATGCAACACAAGGCGCCATACTCACGTACGTTTTCAAATAAGGAAGAATTTAACACGCGTCGGAAAAACGCTCATGCATACGGTGCCTAAGACCACTACAAGAAAAACGCAGACGGGGTTACGTAAAAATGAAATTATAACTTCATAGTTATTACGGAATCGCTCCAAGAATTTCACAGTTAATGGATATATCCGAGCTTACATTAGAAACGATTTTTATGTAACAAAAATGAATTCAGCGAGTAAATTAACCCAGCATTAGAATTGCGTAAGCGAATTGGTTGCTAATATCACGTTATTTAAGAGGTAGAAATGTTAATGTTTTTTTTTTAAATTTTGAATTACATATTTTGTGGGTTATTTTTTCAACTTATTGAAGTGAAACTATTCTATTCTATTGGGGCGGAGTAAATTGAATTTTATGAAACGAAATATAAATAGCTATGAATGTGTATATCGATTTTAGGCTGTGAGAGAATGAGATATAATTCTTAATGTATTCAAAATATAAGTAAACAAAGAGAGAGGGAGACAAAGAAACGTTGAAATCTGTAGGACACTATTTTCTGTTGAATCTTAGCGAGTATCGCGCAACTTTCAAAAAATTATTTTGTGTATAATCAAAATTATCAATATATATTAAAATATCACAAAATAATACCGTAAACTATTTGTTTACTACCTCCATAGTGTATTCATCTGATTCACTTAAAAAATAATCATCACTTACTTTTGCTGACCAGGGGGAGGAGGTGGCGGTCAGAAATCACAAAAATTCTACTTACGTAATATTTGTACGACCCCTAAACTCAAAAAATTCTAAACGGATTTTAATGCGGTTATAACCAGTAAATAAAGTGATTAATGAAGAATAGGTATATAATTTGTCAAGGTTTATTTTTATTATCAGGGCAGGACAACGTTCACCGGGCCCGCTATATATTATATATATACATATATAATTTAATACATGTATGCCAAAAGAGTTTCACTACCTCCGCATGTACACACTGATACACGCAATCTTTTTGATATATTAGTAAAATAATGAGGTATTTCAAAATTAGTAACAGAGAATCTTGTATTTACAGTTTTAATTTTTATAATGTTGAATTATTACATTATTTACGAAACAATGAACTATAGTTTCATATTTGTAAGTGGGTTAATATGCATTTCAACAATGCGCTAAATGCATAAATTTACCGCTAAGCACACGCTACGTTAGATTTTAAATTACCGTCCTTATTCAAGTTTCACTAATTGCTACCTATTCGAAACCTTTTATTTATTCTCTGTAAACTAAAGGGAACTTAGCTTAGACTGATACTCCAACGGCTTGATCTAGTTGGCAGATAAGGTTATCATCCATTGGCAACCATGTAATAACCGCAGAGATGTCACTATATACACATATATTTTTTTTATTTCATAGGAAGCAAACGAACAGGTACCCCATCTGATGTTAAGTGATCACCACCGTCCATAGACACTAGCAACATCAGGAGTGTCTGTCGCAAGTGCGTTGCTAGCCTGTGTTTAGGGAGAGGGAGGTGCAGGGGGAAGGGAAGGGGAAATGGGCCTCCGGAAAATCCTATATACTCCTATATACCTTGGCTGTACTAATGGTTACTTTTTAACGTGATAACGTCTTAAAGATCGATGAACGCCAGCTGCATGCACGAAAAAGCTTGACTTATTGTCACGTTTCGCTTGAGTCGAGCGTGCAAGCGAGAGCGCGAAACAAACGATAAGAGAGGCGCGGCCGGCTTGTGACGCATCTATCTCTCTTCCACTCCATCTGCCGATGCGTCACAGTCGTTAACAAGTAAAATTTTCGTCCGTAAACCGAATTTACAGACAACCAATTTTTTTTTGATTAAATTGCGTTTGTTCGGTGAAAACATCTATATAAATAAACTTAAAACATAAAACCTTATCTAAATAAAAAAATAGTCTTAGATGTTATTACTAATACTATAAATGCGAATGTAAATTTGTTTGTTACGCTTTCACGCCTTATCTACTCAACCGATCATCATGAAATTTTGACATAATAATGCAGGAAAAAAGTAATGTTTCCGAGGGCATGAAAAACATGAAAGCGAGCGAAGCCAGAAACATATTCGACGTTATATTTTAAACAATGCGAAGTCGTGGACGATCGCTAGTCTATATACATATGATATAATTTTAATTTAACGTGTCTGTACATTTCAAATTTTTCTGATTTTTTTAATTGGAAGTGACTAAGAATAAGTAGTAAAATACATTTCAATCATTTTCAGAAATGTATGTATGTCTGTATGTTATATGTACGCATCACTGACAAAGTACTAAGTTTATGGTAGAACATCACCAAGAAAACCATAAAGAATATCTTCGTGTAACATTTAGTCTGTTTCATTAAAATCGATTCACTCTATGACAAGTTATTTTAATTTGAATGACGGCGCGAGTTAAGTACGAGAAAGGAGTAGGAAGTAAATGCAGTCTTAGCCAAAAACCAGAGTATTTTATAGTATATAAAAATCTGTGCCAATAAAATTATTGTCGTTGTCTGAAAAACTAGTGGGTAGATAGAAGATATAAATCCTTTTTAGGTTTATTATGGAAATAATGTCGTAAAAAAAAATCGCGATATCTTAAACGACGCAGACGAAGACGCGGGTGGCAGCTAGTTATTAATAAAAGCGTGAATGTGTATGAACATTGAAAGCGAAACAGGGTGCTTTAAAATAGCATATACACAGGCTGAGCTTGTTTATGTCACAGCACACGGTACCGTTTCAGTCGGTCCTGTATCGACGAGCCTTTATTAGTGTTCTGTGCGTCCATTGAGGCCGCCTCGGCAGCTTGCCTTAGCCTTTTCCCAACTCCAGTCGTGTCTTTCTTCCAGTTGGGCTTTTGGCCCTGTTTATCTTGCTGATGGTCCCTAGGTTTTCTTCTGTCGAATTATTTTTACCCTTATTTGTCATCCTCTTGGTTTCAAAATACAAAATTCGTATAATTATATAACATGTTATATAATCTATATGTGGGAATCGATAAATTCATCATATAAATATCTAATTACGTAAAGTACTTATTTGTTTTCACTTTTGATCCATACAATGAAGGATGGCTCAAAAGACTTGTGTCCAGTATCTTTATTACAAAATAAAAGGGAAATTACTTTTTGTTGAAAAAAAGTTTACGTTAAGAATAAGATTTATAAACTATAGCAAAAATGAATATTTCTCCATTACATTGTCATTTAATGCCACATACATTAATTTCGTGTGCTGAGACTTTTATTATACCATAGACAATAATTAATGTAGATACCTACTTCAAGACGGATGTTTTAAAACGATATTATTTGTGCCTGTCCCTTACCTCATTTACTAGAGCTCATCTCGAAATGTCACACGAAGAAGTGAGTCACTATGATTGATAATTGGTTAATGTTTGGTCGGGCATAAGTCTTGTTAAATCCCACAATTATTTATTCAATTAAAGACCAAACTAAACATTTATATAGTTAGTGCCTTACGAGTTCATTATATTGTTAGCCCCTAGAAATATTCGTTTGGCTTAAACCAGGGCTACAAACCCCCTTCGGTTAACGCTTTTTTTTGTTATTCATTGTTATCTATTCATTTGGTCACACTAAATGTAGAAAAGTTTGTATTTACCAACATACCTAAAATTGGACCCCTGGAAACATTTATTAAAGGCATTGTGCCGCCTTAATACGCTTCTGTTTGCATTTCACCTAGTTTCTTAAATGTACACTGATGACAAACAGCAAATCCTGCAGAAATTAGTACAATATAAAACATACCTATTATTATATGGTCTGGGTGGAGTGGATTGTTGGACAGTTGGTTGCGAGGAAGGTCCTTCTTCCCACTGCACTTCATCAGCTGCCGGTGTTATTGTTGGAGCGGTGGTGGCCGATGTGTTATTCTCCCACGACTTTGGTCCGTTTCGTCTAATAATATTATATTTTTTTTACAAAACTCAATAACAAATATCATCCTTATCAATATGCCAAATTTTATTTAATATGCCAAAGTGAATTTCATGGTTCGTTATGTTCACACGCCATAAGCATCTGTTACGAGTTAGGAGGAGGAAAGGCATAGAATAATTTTTACCCAGAAAATATGTATTGTTGCCGAGGGATAAATCAAAACAATATTAGCTCGAGCCAAGTCGCGAGCAAAATCTAATAAACATAACAAAAATGAACCTTGACCGGGAAGAAAGTAGGCTTGTCGGTTTATTAAAGAGTAAAGACCAAACATTATTACTTATTCATATGCAAAAAATATATCTTATATATATTATATACGGATTTTCAACTTGATGGTGGTAGTTAGCCAGGCGGACTTAGAAATAATCCTTCCACCATGTTATGTAGGGCCACGCTCAAGTTGTTACTGGTCTCAGCATGAATGGGTCGGTTCGCCCGGAGTACCACCACCCGACCCACAGAAAACCTACGTGAAGTACCAGTGCTTGCATTGTTGCGTTTCGTTCGGTTAGTGAGGGCGCCGGAGGCCCTCCTCTCCTACCATCTCCCTTTCTCCCCATTTCCCACAAACACAGGCTGAAAACGCACTTGCGACTGCCCTGTTGTTGCTAGTATATATGGACGGCGGGAATCATTTAACATCAGGTGACCCGCCTGTTCCCTCCGCTTTAGCCCTTACATATCCATCATAAGATACGTAAATATAATTAAATGTAATATACAAGTACACATAGTTAAATTGGATTGATTGCCAGTAACATCCCTGAACGGATTTCACTGTAGTCCGCCATCTTGTTTTACAGACGTGGTGACGCGCAATACAAAAGTTTTGATAGCCCTCTTCTAGTAGAATTATATGCATTTATACTCCACTTTTAAGATAGGTACTACTATTAATAAAAATATTTATTAAACCAACTTCTTTATAGTAACATTACATTGATCTGATTTATGTATCATGTTTATATTCGGTGTTTATTTGTACACAGAACGTCAATCAATATTTATCGTATATAGAGTTACATAAATCTTATACCAGAGAAAAAAAACGGCGATCCCTTGAAACATTATTTGCATTAAAGAAAATACTGAGAAACCCGAAAACAGAGTATTATAAGCAGACGCTGTAATCTATGTCATTCAATGATTCATGAAGTGAAAGCTTACTGTGGTGATCGTGCGTTGTTTGATTTTGCTAACGGTACTTTTTGCATGAACCTGCAGCTTATTTCATCAAAAGTAATAAGAATCGGTAATGATAATAACTTTTATAGTTTATTTCGTCAATTTTACAATCATGTTTTAAGATAAAATTTAGAAATATATTTTAAAAAAAATTAGACTCACCTATCACCCCTATCCGATTTGCCGGCAAACTTGTCGCTGTATCTCCCTGGTCCGGACCTGTCGAAGCCGTCCTTGTTGTCTCTGCCCAAAACAAAAACTTGACAATTTACACAGAAACGCGCCCCCGAAAATCACTAAATTACACACCGTACAAATTGTTAATTACACGTTAATCCTACCCGATATATATCACCACAATACTTTACCTGTACATCTTACGGGCAAAACTGTGTCCGGTGTAAGCACAAATACGGGTTCAAAGAACCCAAATGAAGGTCAGAACCATGAGTCAGGGCACTATTATTACAGTTTTTGTTAGAAAATAAAAACGTTCTTCAACGCGTATGTAGAGTGTTACGTTCGCCGTTTGCGAAGACGTTATCTGATTTCGGTTCTTATCCTATCTTATGACAGCTGAAAATTGAAAACCACTTGATCGTGAATTGGGGAAAAAATATCACGTAAACGAAAATTGGTTTATATTTTATTTTGCTATTTGAAATCCTCTATAATACTTGGCAGATTGCAGTGCATTTTTGAACAGTTACTAATTAGATATTTTAACAAAAATAACTTCACGATTAACTTCGATTGCGGTATAAAGTAGAATCTATATACATAAAAATCAATTGCAGAACGAATGTAAGCGCATCACCTATGCATCTGCATCTATTCCATTAAATCTCGTGTTTGTAACTGTTAAGACAAAGTTTGTAGGGCATTCAGTTTAAAACGTGTATTTCTCACACTTGACATTGGCGAAATTGACTACATAGGTAGAGGCTATACTGAAAAAGAAGATGATGATTTCAGAATGATTGAAAATAGTAACTAACGGGACTGGCGGACGTTGTCCTGCCCTGATAATTAAAAAATAAGTTGACAAATTATATACATAGACCTTCCTCGTTAATCACTTTATCTACTGATAACAGCCGCATGAAAATCTGTTCAGTAGTTTCAGTTCGAGTTTATAGCGAATAGACCGACAGACAGATTTGGCAGAGGACTTTATTTTATAATATGTAATGATATAAATGAGTGAACGACATAGAAGACAGTAGAGAGATATTCAAAAATATTTAAAGAATTGAGAGATTGATGTTAAATTGCCATTTTTTAATATATGGTCGTACTGTAAGAGGAAGATTTGATTTTCGTCATTAGGAAACCTGTCCGAAATCGGGACGGTTAGCTAAGTTTTAATAAGTAAAAATAGGCTCCCTGCAAAATATATCTTTTTTATTCAGAGTGCTTATATCAAATATAGCTTATGTATAGATATTCTATAGGTGGAGGATTTGTTTGTTTACTTGGTTGAACGCGCTAATCTCAGAACTACTAGTCCGATTTGAAGAATTCTTTCATAGTTAGATAGCTCATTTATCGAGACTATAGGCTATATACCATCACGCTGAGACCAATAGGAGCGGAGCACCAATAAAGAATGTTTCAAAATCAGGGTTTTATCCTTTTCAGAGCTTCCGCTGCATTAGCTCAAAATTACTATTCCATGCGGATGAAGTCGCGGGCAGAAGCTAGTGATAAATAAATATAGAAGTTTTATGTTCCAATAGTAATAATTAAACTTTGTTTTGTATTAAACAGTGCTTAATCAAGTATGATATTGACACTGTCGTGTTAAAATAATAAAAAAATATATCACAAAGAAATAAATAGGAGCTCACCTTCCGCGGAAACTGCTGCCTCTTGGAGCGAAATCCTCATTTCCTTCTCTTGGAGAGCGTTTGTCTTCTTTAAAGCTCTTTTCTCTTCTGAAACTCTTCTTTTTCGAATCATCAGGGACGCTTTCCGGTGAACTGACGCTTTCAGGTGGGTCTTTCTTAACTGGCGTTGTCACTTTTGTCTAAATATTCATATTATTCTTTTTTTTTACATACAGACACTTTAAGAAATCTAGCCACTTCAATTAATAATAAATTGTTTCATACAGACATTATGTGTAATAATTATTTAACGGCCTACATATTAACAAAATTTATTTTAAAAGTAATTACTTAATTAAGTATCTTATATAATGCTGTGAATGGACTTCGCAATCTTCATAAAGAGACAAGAATTATTTTTATGTATAATTTAAGAATAGACTTCATGCCTACGTGTGTTATACAAAAAAAAATACAGTCGAATTGATAACCGCCTCCTTTTTTTGAAGTCGGTTAAAAATAATCCCCTGGTGAACTGAAATACTAGTGTATTGAAATACAAGTGTACTAATTTAGATTGTAATGTAAATATTTTAAAGTGAAATAACTGATTGGCCTTTTTCTTAAACGCAGTCTAAACATCGTCATGGAATGTATTTCTCGAGGCGATCGAGATTAGACGTGCACTTCACAAACTTAGATGGCATTTTGAAATTGTAACAATAACCTATGTTCCCTTTAGAGATTCTCTAATAAGATTTACACAATGTCATAATAGTGTATCGCGTATCCTCAGATGCACCCAGAAACAAAACTTAAACCATAGCCTCGAAACCGAGTTAACGATTTATCTCTTGTCAAAAGAAAAATTGCCCGCTGCTCTAGAAATCCGAACTGCAATATATTTGCTAAGGTGTTATTTTTGATGTTATACTTCTTTTGGCGCGATAGGGAAAAATGATGAAAGTAAATTTTTACGATGCTGCGCGCACACCGTCACGAAAAACCGACACCCTGAAATTAGCTATAGTCAACATTTTGTTTCTTTGTATTCGTTGTTTGTATTTCTTTGTCTTTGTTAGTGTCGTTTTTTCTACAAACGTAGAATAAGGCGAATGATAAAATTTTTGAAAAGATTTTTATTTGGTTACGCCAACGAAGTATAACTTCTAACGCGTGTACATAAGTACTCACACTTCTTTTTTTTACTTTTTAAGAACGCCATGAATTATTTCCTATGTAAATGTTGTATTTTTAACTTCTAAACAGTGAGACCAAATTACAAACTGTAAAATAGACTGATAATATTCGAAATAATATCGAAATAATTTAATTTTACTAGGATTAGAACGCATCCGATACAATATTTCTCATAAATTTTATTTCTTTATTGCAAAGGAACGTATTATTAGTGAATTTCTGCCGATCTAAGTAAATATCATCTTAACTTGTTCTATATATATATTCTATATATATTAGCCATTGTAAATTAATATATTAAAACGAAGTCAAAGAATATACAGTGAATTTCAGTTATAATGGCGTAGGAGGGACCACTTTCATGTCGTCGCTATATCCAAAATAGCATAAAGACATGTACATATATTTATTTATCTAACCGGTGTTATTGAAAAAAAATGTGTTATATATTCATGGATATACAAAAACCCAAGATGCACACTTAAAGTCTCATAGCCTAGCCGGCACACAAAAATGAGTAAATAATTTTGGATTATGCACTCATTTCAAATAGTCTCTCGTCGCTTACGTCCTTGTAAAAACAACTGTAACGCATTCAGGTACGGTCGAATTTGCAAAATCATAAGTTTATCGCATAACTATAACCAGGTATGTACATCGAAGTTTTTGCGGGGCGGTTCTGAGCGCTACTTTTATTCGAGACTGTGTGTCTGTGGGTTTTTATATATCAATGGTTATATTGCATTGTTTAAGTTTTGTTTTTGTATCGCTGTAAGGTGTTATCCATTTTCATAATTTCTTCAATAATTAACCGATTGTTGCCTTCATCAAACAAAAAGTAGGTACCGTTTTAGTGTTGTCATAGCAATTGTACAACTTTATACACGTGCTAAGTAGTTCTTCCTACAAACAAAGCAACCATATTCGGCCATCAATAAACGTAAACCAAGGATAAGAAAGCATATCTAACAGTTTTGTGAGCGAGTCTTTGTGCCTTTGCCGAGCCAGTCGCAATATGTGCATTGATTTTCTAGGAACGTCACAAATGTTTCATAACAACAAATCGCTATACCCGAAATTGACACTATAACCGAAGTTGGTATTGCCGAATGAAATTCCTACGAAAGTGTGCTTTAAATTCTAGGGACGTAAATCTCACGTTGCTATAAACGAAAAGTCTTTAAAACGGATGTCGTTATAAATGAAATCCACTGTATTTATGATTTTAAAAAACATAACGTATGTTCTGTGATTTTCCAGTTACATAGAGTATAACGTACAGAGAAGCAATCGATTTTTTTTTCTCGAACTGATTACGCTATTGACCTAGCAAGATCTTAACAGCTTCACCGGACTACGAGAGGCAATCAAGCGTAACCTGTCAATAAATAGTATAAAACAATATAGCTTTTTGAGTCTGCCGTGTGTATCTGTAACTTATTTCGCTGTGTTCTTTTCAATACACAATAATTCTCAACTCACCAGGACTGCCATCCTGTTTGGATTTGTTAAAACAGTCACTGCTTCTCTTATAAGAACACTGAGTAAAAGAATTATTTAATTTGAACATTAAACAATTTTTCTTAAACCCTTACCTCATGTGTTGTACTTCTTGGTTGCGACAGCTGATTCATTTTCCTCGCGATATCCAGAGCTGGTGTTACGGAATCATCGACCAATGATACCAGCATTGTGTCGTTCGATAACACACCAACTATGTTCGCCATGAGGGTTTTCTCAAGTGCTAACATTTCCAGTTGATTAGATGTCTTTGATTCCACTGGTTTGTTCTCGAAACCCTAAGTAAATGGATTTCATTATAATATAGGCATGGGTATTAAAAGACACATTTTTAGTGTTGATTTTAAAATTAAATGTTAATACCAGACCAGACCAAATATTGAAACACACATAAATCTATAGTTGTTAAGATTTTCTCAGCAGTTCAAATCCTTCGGCAGCGGCTCAAGTCTAGGTCCGTTCCCTCGGCGTTGGGCCCTTGAGTGCGCTGCTCGTGCCATACAGTGACACAAAATCTTACATCACTGCGACAACATTACACATATCACCTACACACACGTGCACGCATTACATGCTTACACATGAAAGTGGAAGGGTTTTATTTTTTTCCCTTATAAAACTGAAATAGCTTAGAAAATTATCTGATTCGAAATATATATAAACAGATGTTGAAGTATGTATGCTTGGTACACATATTGTTTCAACAACTCATATGAATAGCTTAGCGTAGGTTAGCTCAGATAGGTCGCTAATTCAGCAGAACCTGGCGGACGAGCGATTCGGGCAGTTTATCGTGGACGCCGTCCGCCCGGTCCTGCGGGAGTAGACGTCGCGGGAGTGGACGAGGGGGGGCAGCCGGTGTGTACCCGGTCTGTCCCTCTATAGGTAGGAGCCCGGCGGTCACCTTCCGCCGGGCGGACCGCGGGGGCGGCTCTACAAGGTTGATTAGCTTGTTCGATCCCTTGCCGCCCCCACAATATCAGGATAAGTCGGTACACCGTTTTAGTCTGTGCGAGTCGGCCATAACCCACCCTCTCCCCCGGGAGGATGGCGTATCCATAAGGGGTTTCAGCACGTAAAAAATAAAAATTGCATGTATCAGGCAACATCCCAAGCCGAGGTGTCGTGCACACTTGAGCTAGTTGCCCAAATTACATTGGCTGAGTGTCTTAAGCGCTCGCCTTAGCAATCCGGTGAAGGTGTTAAGAACTTGCCAGGTCTATATAGCATAGTCAGTTCGAAAAAAAAAATCAGCAGTTTCGAACTGCTATAAATATAATTGCAAAATCCCTTAGATCAATTCAAAATAAGGCATAAAAAACTGTAAACACATAGCTCCATCTCAGAAAGTTTTGAGATAGCATGCTATTACCATAACAATTTACAAGATAATGTATGTTGAAATATTTTGTTGAATTTTTTTTTTGGAAAATTGCTTTATCCTAACTAACCTAATCTAAATACAAAATTAAATTTGAATATTTGAATTTCTTCCGAGATTCATGAAATAAATCTATACACAAGAATTACTCATTAAAATTATAGATGTGCTCATAACTAGCTAAGCATTTTAGATATATACACATGGTGGGAGGGTTTTGTTTTTTTCGCTCATGGAAATGAATCGAATAGTTTTAGTTCGTTTCAATCCGATATACACGTATTCATTTGTGAATCATGCAATTTCGATTGTATGGTTCACAAATGTATATATGTATGAATAGCTTAGAATAGTTAGCTAGGACAGACGCGTCTTTTTCCAGGTAACAGCCCAAGCCGAGGTGTGCGTGCACCCTTGTGTATGTTACCTAAAACCCAAATTGGTTGTGTGTGCCTTAGTGCCAACCTTAGTAGTCCGGTGAAGCTGTGAAGACCCTGCCGGGTCAATAGCGTAGTCAGTTTGAGAAAAAAAAACCTAAGCATTTTTATGCTGGAATTATTTTCTAGTCATTAATACCTTTTTATTCATATCTTGTTTTTAAAATTAGTATTATCACTAATTATTATAGCTATTTTGAAATGACAAATACTTCCTGTGTATACAGTGTGATTAAAAATTAATTTTGTTTTTTCTTAGTGATTCCTATAAGTAACTTTCATCAATTAGCTAATGATAATATTGGTGTTTTCTACACAAAATTTCATTAAAAAGTTACAAATTCCATATTGAGATTATACTGTATAAACTTAGCAAGAGATTTATAAATATAATTTCAAGAATCAATAATTTTCTTATAAGAAAGTACTAATCATAATAAGAACATTATTTATTATACAAGATATACCATAACAACATGAGGTTTATTTTCAAACATATAAAGTTTGTGACTTTGGATGTTTCTTCCCAGAAAAAAACTACTGAGGCATCATCAAATCTATGAACTACTGAATTAAGTTTCAAAATTATTTTAATGCTTTCATTTAATATGTTTAAAATATTTTATGATCTGTGACTGTTTAAGTGTTCTGTAAAAATATTACTCCTTTAAATATCAACATATACCTAGTTTCCTTGAGGATTGTTTGAATAGTACAAATAGTTGATGTGTATATCGTCGTCTGATATTGAAGTCATAGTAAAACTGATCAACAAGCCTTCACAAATCAAATAATGTTAAAGTATATCAAACCTAGATACACTAGAATCCATTTAGAAAGACAGGTGATACATTAATGCATTAGAAATTGCTAACTGTTAATATTTTAATTTAATATCTCATATTTCTATATTTCAGAATTGGAAAAAATTTATAATCTAATCTCTTATCTCTTGTAGGTGGTAGAGCCACGCTGAAGATATTACCGATTTCAGCATGAATGGGTTGGCTCGCCGGGGGTAGTACCACCCTCTCACAGAAAACCGCTGTGACGTAACAATGCTCGCATTATTGCATTTCAATCGGTCAGTGAGAGCACCAGAGGCATCCCCTCCACCTCCCTCATTTCCCCCTTCCCCCGAATACAGGATGGCAACACAGATGCGTCACCCCTGGTCTTCCTAAGGTCCATGGACGCCGGTGATCACTTAACATCAGGTGACCCGCCGGTTTGTTTGACTACTATGATATATAAATGAATGAAAGAAAGTCTCTAGATATATATATACATTACTCACCTTTAATGCACATTTTAAAGCTTGAGCAGGCAATTTTATCAGTTCAGGAGTAATGGTCCTCAAATCAGATACTTCAATTTCCTGCTCATTCCCATAGTCAACATAAGTCACAATAACTTTTTTCTCTTTTGTATCTCTTATTCTTGCTCTGTACCAGTTCTCATCATCAGGGAAACGGGCACAACATGCTGCTCCCACAGGCAAGTCTCCAGGAGAAGTGCTGCTCTCACAGTGAGTTTTCACGGCTTCCATTACTGCATTCAGTTCATCAATTTTATCAGATAATTGAATGTAGAATTTAATACAACTATCTACATAGGAAACTAACACAGATTGTCTTGTTCCGAGGGGAAGCATTTGCAACCATTTGAATTGCAACTTATCCTTCATATTAGCTAATAAAATATCTAATACATTCTTATTGTCCAAATAGAGTTCTCCATACTGTATCAGTGGGGGTCCTTCTGGAGACACAACTTTTAAAGTCAAAACTTTACTGTTGACTAACTGCTTGAAAGTCTCATTCAAATGTGGTCCTTTTTCTAGTTTTTTCACACCAGACAGGCAAAATCGCATAGCAAAGACATTAGGCTTTACAAACTCTTCAGGTATATCAAAAATATCATAATATGATACCATTTCTGTGTCACCAAAATCGACAAAGAATAATTTACATTGAGATCCAGAAAGATTCATAACTATTGCCCTGCAAATTATACGGTCACCGGACATCCTCCCAAGGCAAACTGTACCAATCATAGGTGGCTCCTTAAGACTACTATGCGGTCTTCTATTTATATCGTCCATCATATCCTGAAGTTTCTTGGCGTCTCCTACTACCTGTACAGCAAACAATTCAGGCCCTTCTTCGGCGAATGATACAAACACTTTATGCTGTGAATTAAGTTCAAGTAATCTACTTTTATATGTTGTTGATTTCTTTGGAGACGTTGGCTTACTCGATGGTGGTGAAGCAAGTTTGCTTGAGATAACTGTAGGTGTTGCGTGTGAGGTACCGTTTAAAGGAACTTGTGATAGTGGTGCATGTTGAGGCTGACGAGCTGGAGCTTTTAAGTTAACCATATTTCTTGAAGCCTTGTGAGCTAACAGCCTTTGACCAATCATTGATGGTGGTGGCACACTGGTATTAAACGGTAGAGAAACATTTTGTTGCAAACGCATTGCTGATGCTGGGTTTGATGGAAAGTTTTGATTGACCAAAAATGGAACATGTTCCGTATAAGATGGAGATTCAAGATTTGGTTGCCAATTCGCTCCTTGCTGGTTCTCACCAGTGAGTTGTAGTAGTGACACTTCTTGTTTAGCTAACGATGTGGCGACTCCAAAGCGAATAGAGACTAAATGTGTTGAAAGATCATTGCCTTTGAACTGAATTGATATTATAGGTAGTGTCCTAGTTTGGGCGTCTATGGTTGTTGGATATTCAGCATAGCAAAGCAAACTCTGAAGTTTCAATAATATAGGTTCCTCCCATCTTCCAGTGTGGTTCATGACACGAGATAAATAGTAATCATTAGCTTGGCCTCGTAATTGTAAAAACATAGGATCGTAAGTGTCTAAGAAACGAATAGTGCTTAAAGATATTATATCTTTGTTACCAAAATCTATGAAATGTACTCCAACTAGACCATTCTGTAAATTCGTCGTATTTGTGATCTTAGCTCTGTAATAACTTCCATCTTTGTATTTGGCGGCACAAATCACACCTTCGTGGATAGCCACCGGGGGCACGGCTCCGATGCCTTTTTCTAAGTTCTCGCGTGCTGCTTCGAAGAGACTTTCTACCATCAACGGAGCCTGCTTGTCAAGCTGTCCGCTTATCCTGAGATAATGACCTTCACCATCCACATGCGTCACGTAAAGACCAAACGATCTTGAATTTTCAGAAGGCACCGCCATTGAGTATGCTTTTAATACGACGGTAACAATGTGAAACTTTATAATATATCACATAACTTACTTATGAAATCAAAGTATAAAACGTCGTACTTTCGCCTACAACAAAAAAAAAACACCGCTTTCTTTCCGTTTACGTCTAAATAAATATGGCGTATCTTCCACAGATTAAATAGAGAACAATAAACAGAATACAGTATAACCAGACCAGAGAAAGTAAAATACATAGAAAAATCTCTATGTTAAATTGCATATGCAAATAAAAACATAACACAAGATGAAATTTTCATTTCATATCTTTGAAATTTAACGTATTTATTATATTGTAAAATCCACAACCTTAATCAATATAACCATATCATACAATATAAATTGAAATAAATTACAACACGGTGTAAAAAAATGACTAAATAAAGAAGGAGGCAAATTCATACGAAAAACAACTTGTCCACATTTAATGAGCTAGGTTTCAGTTTTGGTTTCAATTAAAAAATATATGGAAATTTATTGCGTAATTTTTCATTGCTATAGATGGCAGAAATGCCTTAACATTTTAAAATTACGAGTACCTACTGTATTTACGGTACCTGTGACAACACACAAGAAAAATTATGTAGGATAAAGATTCTAATTATTGCTTTTTTTTACTCAGCATGCTAAGTGTAAATTGCTAATTTTATTTCGCGTGCGATAAATGATAACGACCTAAGAAACTTACTGTATAAATGTGAATTATCATATATTGCCGTTAAACGAAATAGTTACGAATATAACGAACAACCATTGCTGCAGCAAACATGGTAGTATAGAAATCTATAAATTTAGCTATAAAACCCACAAACAATTGTCTTTCTTTCGTTTTTAAAACCTAAGTGTTCAACCAATGAAATACATACAAATGTTATTTTAGTTTTCGTTTTCAAAATTTACTCATGATTATATTTCACCAATCATAGAGCCTCATTGGTTTCCATTTTTATCTAAAATCGGTACGCTTAGTATTTTGTCTTTAATACTCTATAAATTATAATTATATCACATTTATAGTTTCTAAAATTATTTCTGAAACATGTTATAATAACCTTTATGTACGATTATTCAGAATTATTGGTAATTCGACGTAACCTCCATATGCATTAAGCAAAAGTGAACAATATATAAGTTATCATGTTTTTTAGTTTTTTTTTTCAAAATAACTATAAAATAACACATCAAAAATTTATTTAAAAAAAAAAGTATCATTTTAGATACCATTTTTTCTTCTGTTTTATAAAACTATTAAACACTGGTTGTTTTGGCCTGGCCAAACATTTAATCCGTCAAAAATTTTTCGTAAGCTGCATTTAGATTGCTCGGTAAAAAATGTGGTCAAATTAATTCGTCATCAATTATTCCTATCCACACATTAACCTAAAAACAGCGTTTCAACCCTTTTAGCTTCTTTTTATTAGGATTTTTGTGCACTTTCCCACTACAATAATGTTCATTCATTGTAGTAGTTAGTATCTTATCTTGATCGAATTTGGATTCGTCGGTCCATAGGATATTTTAAAAAAAAGACGCTTTTTCTAGATCCACATTTAATATGAATCTACAGAAAATAACTCTCCTTTCAGGGTCGTCCTTCCTGAATAACTTACACAGGATAATAATGATAAGGATAGAATCTTGCATTATGGAATGTAGATCGCGCTTTCCATTGTTTTACAGAGAGTTATGTGACGACGGAATTTGTCGAAATTGTTGGTATTCTTCTGGTAATATTCTCTTTTTAATTAACAATATGGACTGGGGGTCTTGTGGCATTAATTTGTCGTCTCTGAATACTACCAGATTCTCGAATTCGTCTATACACTCCACTAAAAACTGATACATGGGGTAACCGGTGATTAGGAAACCGATGCGAATAATCTTGACGAGCAGTTTCATTGTTATTGTTGCAAAAGCCGTAACGAAACAAAACATTGGCGTATTCTTCATTTGTGTAATTTTGAAACATATAACTGTTAATTTTGATCAAGCTCCTCCATATTTCAATTCAAATAAAAAATTAAACCACAATCGTATGTGTATTTACTTTAAAAAACTAGGCGCCGATCTATAAAACAAAACCAATGCACGCGTGAAAAGTATTTCGCATTAAACCTATTTACAAGATATTCCATACAGCAATTTTAAGTTTAGTTCGAATACAAATATCCGCCTGCTTGCGTTCTGATCATTTTTGAAGTTATACTTGTTTTGGCGTGTTAAGGAAAAATAATGAGAGTAAATTTTTATGATGCGCGCGCACACCGTCAACCCTGAATTTAGCTATAGTCAACTTTTTTTATTGTTAGTGTCGTTTTTTCTTTTTTTTATATATTTTTATTCATTCCGAGAACTTTAAAGTAACTTATATTTTATCAGATAAACTTATTTATCGTGTCTGAAATAATCAGTATCTTGTAGCAGTGAAACCATACATACGGTTATTATTAAAATGGAAAGAAAAGCCACTTTTTTCTCTTCATTTTCTTTGAAATAAGTTCCTAGTTGTTATGCATTGTTGGAAAGCTAAGAAAACGGTTGTTTTTAAAATAATCTGCAAGCCAACTTTGATAATGTTTTTCTTGTTTTAAAGGCATTTATGTGTAAAAAATCTCAAAAAAATATTTAAATAATAATGTTTTTGTCTGGCGTTTTTAAATTTGGATCGAAAATTGATATTTTAATATTGATAAATAACCAGTGTTTAATTTTTCTTTTCATTTTTATGAATGAGAAGAAATAAAAAAAGATTTCAATTGATACTTTTTTGTTTATACATTTTTAATGTTGCATCTTTCACTTATATTGACAATAACTAAAAATCATGATAACTCAAAAATGGTTCATTATTGCATAAAGCATAAATTATCACAAATACTCAACCCTATCACATCCTAACGGGAATACGTCGAATTAGCAATAACCCTGTATAATAACCACTACTTATGTAAGGATAAAATATGACGTACTATATTTTCTTTCGATATTCCTACTATTGGCATGGAAACTTTATGGTATATAGTAGTAGTATTTAATAGAAATTGTATTTGGCTCCGAGACTTTTTGGCGGGATCTTAGTCTGTCATGTAGTGGATTTTATTTTTTATTCATAATATTGTGTTACTTGACTCTATATTGTGTAAAATTGGTGGTGTTTTATGTAATATAGTTTGTTTATTGTGCATAAGTGAAGTGAATAGAAAATAATACCACGGACCATGAATTCTGAGATGCCACAAAAACTCCTTGGAAAGTTCTAACAAGGGAGCCACCATCTTGTTAGAATATTGAATTAATTACTCGACAATGGAAATCAACAAACTCTCTGGAACATAGTACGCTACTATTAACAAATAAATTAAGATAAAAAAGACGGATAAAAGAATATATTATAGAAGATTTGGCGTTTCTGCCTTTACATTAATTTGGACATAGAAAAGATTTGGCGCGTATGCCTTTACGTTAACTTGGACATAAAACTGACTAAAAAATACATAAGAGCTATAGAAGATTTGGCGATTAGGCCTTTAAAGAATACATAAGAACTACCTATATTGACAACTTCAGATTGGCAATATGGATTAATTCCTTCGCCTGTCCTATTGGACGAATATTATTACTACTGTATTTGGCTCCTATATGTCAAACCCACAGAGTGCCAAACCTATAATCAAAATTCGACTAATCTATCTAAAACAATATTTATTGTTTTAGGTTTACTTTTTATATTTTATTTTCTCCATAAAACGTGAAATAAGTCTCACATGTTCTATTTCTTGGTTCAAAAGTACATTTACCAGGATGTTTGAGACATGTTCCAAAAGATATATGCTGTTGGGAACAGTTTTTTTAGGAGTGTAAGTGGTTATTTCAACTTTTATGCGTATAATTCAACTATAATACTATAAAATATTATATGAAATGAAACAAAAATGTTCCAGGTTAACTATATTAGTACTAATCCTTGAGTCTCACTTAGCTGACACATTATCTGGCAGCCAAAGAATGAAGAACAAAACATTTCCTACAGAAAATAATTCTACATGTTGGGAACATCAACCCTACAAAATCATAAACGAATGCCATCCTTGTTCAGGTTCGTATTTAGAAAGATTTTCTTAAACTTGAACAGTCATTCAAATTTAATTGTGTATGTTAAAATCATATGCTTTGATGTAATTGCTCTTACAAATATTTTATCTATTTCATAGACATAGTATCTGTATACAGTAATTTTTTGAGTGCTCTGAGTGATGCTGAATCATCACTGCCACACTTACTTTTGCTACATTGGAACTTGCTCTGATATGGACCAGTTTGAAAGCTGTTGTTAGAACACTCATTGGCACACAGTCCTTAGTCTTAGCCTTTGTGCAGCATAGACCTATTATAATTTGTGTCAAAACTGCAGTTTCAGATTGATTTTATATAGCCATAAGCTGAAGTGACCTTATAACATTAATGCATGAATGTTTGCTTATTCATAAGTAAAAAAAAAAGTTACTTCAGTACATTTAACATATATTATAAGTATATTATATATAACAGTAAAGTATTGTATGTGTTTAAAAGCTTTACATTGTTCTAGATTTTGAGATTCGAAGTAAGAGCATAGGAGTATGTATACATACAAGTTTTAAAGAAATACTTAAATGTGAAAATGGAGAAACAGTAACAAGAAGGTAAGTAATCCATCAATTGATTTTTTTGTACAGCAATGGCAAATTCTTCTGCATCATATACATTCCCTGGCCATATTATTAGACGCACCATAAGATCTTATATAAAACGTTAATTATCAGGTGATACTGTACAGATGTATTGTTTTTATGAGATACAATGTATATTTACTATATTATTAATAACGTAAGTATCTGTAAAACTAATAAAACATTGTCATTATAGAAAAAATATGTATTTAAATGAAAACGAAAATGTAATGAAAACTTAATATTTTATTGAGAGCTTTAATTCTGCACGGCATACCATCAATGCAAGACTGTACTGTGTTATGCATTTGAGGATGATGTTTCCAAACATGAATAATATTTTCTAGGAGCCTGAGTTTTGTTTGTAATCACCACTTTAGTCACTTCTCTTTTCATGGATAAATTCATTCAAATTTCAATTCAAATTCATCTCTTGAATAAAAGTTCATTAAATAAATACCAATCAACCTTTAAATATAACACAACTGTTTATAAACTTCATCGAAAACAATTATTTTGTAAAAAGAAACAACGGTGCGTCTAATAATGTGGCCAGGGACTGTATGTTTTTTTATTAAAACTCTTAAATATAATACAAGTTTTCTTATATTACTGTACCATGCATAAACTTTTTTATTTTCAGCTGTGATAGAGTGGCTTATTTAGAAAAGCGGGCATTTTGGAAATTCACTATATGGTCTGCAATTATTGGGGCAGCATCTTCACTTGCAGTAATGTTAAGACTGAGGGTTCTGAATCACCGGGTAAAGAGAAGAGCTAGACAAATGCTTAGCAATGGATCAATTTAGATATATGTTTGTATTACTTTCATATAGGAATAGTTATAAAGTTTTATGTGACCAATTATCATTGAATTTTCCCTTCATATGATATAATTGATTCAGTTATCTTGGCATTATAGGAACAATAAAGAAGAATTTCTGTATAATCGAGAAAAACATGAAAATGTAACACTAATCAATAAACAAATGACTACTTTGGAAAAAGAATTCCATGTTTTTAAAATAAAATTAATTTGAAATTAGAATTCTTAGCCAAACAAAAAATATTTTGATTTGAAGTGGCCAGTACTGCAGAACGGCAATTTCATAGGTAAAGACCTATTATATTTACGTACCCATTTATTGAGGTGCCTAAAAATAACATCTATTGTTTCTTTTATGATTTTACAGGTAAATTGTTGATGTGTGTGTGAATGTGAACTGACTGCAGTAATATCAGTTTGATTCATAGATACATTACCTCTTGTTGTATTTGTTGAAATATCATAGACAAAAAGGCATCAGCAATATTGAGATAAAAAGGTTGTGAGATAAAAAGGGAGTCTATAACCACAGAGCCAATAGTGTGATCATGAATGGATTTACTGTGCAACCTTAATATAACGAACCTCAATTTAATGGGGTGTAAGGGGTGTCGAATGGGGTGTAAAGGGTGTCTATGCCTATGCAGGAAATCGAAACAATTGATGTATGCTTAAGGAATAGTGTCACAAAACAATGTTTGACTAACTTCTAACGACGTAAGTCGAGGACTGCCTGTATATATTTTCATAAAGTTTCACTGTTGAGGGATACATCAAAATGAAATCATTGCCAAATAAATTTTATTTATCAAATAGTATTCTTAAAAGTTCACTTATAACTTTAACATTTACACTGTTACCGAGTAATCTGTAACATTGTTTTCTTGAGACTCCAATTGGAAATGTGTATGATTTAGGAAAAGCCATTAATAATTGCACCTCCTTTGGTGTGAAAAATCGTATTTTCAAGTTTTTTATAACTTCAATAAATTCATCACTGCCTTTTTCATAAGTGTTTGCCATTTTAAAACATTCATCCACCATTTCTGATGTTGCATCAGTGAACACTGAACCTGTGCCTTCTACATAATGTGAATAAGCTTTTGTGAAACAGCATGATCTTGTAGAGTTCTTGTAACAGATATCAAATATGTTTGCTTTTCGTAACATTTTGTCTGGTACCAAGTATTCATTAGATACATCATTTTGAATAATCCTTTCTAAACTGTACGGTGTATCATATTCTTTATCGAGGCTCATCATCTGGAAATGTTAAAAGAAGTCTTTGTAATTTACACATAATTTTAGTAAACAATTTACTGTTATAAGTTGTCCTAAAGTGCTTTTCTGTGCATATTATTCTAGAACAGTTTGGTGTAATATAGAACCTAAATCCTTACTAATATTGTAATTGTGAAAGTGAGTTTGTTATGCTTTCTCCGCTTAACTACTCGACCAATCGTCATGAAATTTCACATACGCATTGTCTACAGGTACAGAAAAGGACAATAGGGTACCTCTCAGCAAAAATATATATACTATTCCTGAGGTATCTATAGAAAACTTTATGTACGCAGAGTGAAGCTGCAATCAAAAGCTAGTTATCATGGAAAAACATACTACAAAATTGTAGAAAGTAATGTATTTGTTTTTGCTATGTACCACAAATCGAGAAATGACAAAAAATTTGGTCGTTGATGTGTCAGGTCCAGGACATACTTTATAAAAGGTTTGTAGCTATTAGTATGAAATCAACTTGTGTCACATCAGAAAAATGAAAGTTAAAATATAATTGTTTGGTTCACAATTGACGAAAATATTGATTAAGATACATCAATAAAAACATACAACCGAACATAGTAACCTCCTTTTACAGAGTAATTTAGAAAAGAAAAACCTGTTACTATAGGGCTGTGCTATTTGTTATCATTAATATTTAGCTTGAAAGAGAGCTGTATGTATATTTTTTTAATTAACTAGCCGACCCGTGCCCACTTCGTTGGGCTGTAATACGTAAGCGTGGAATGGTTATTTTGCTCTAAAACGCAGCGAAAGCTCTGAAAAGGAAAAAATACCCCGATTTTGCAACATTCTTCATTGCTGCTCCGCTCCTATGGGTCTTAGCGTGATGATATATAGCCTATAACCTTCCCTGATAAATGAGATATATAACACTGAAAGAATTTTCCAAATCGGACCAGTAGTTCCTGAGATTACCCCTTAGAACGTCACAAACTCTACCTCTTTATAATATTAGTATAGAAGTATAGATAAATCAAAATATACTTACAATTTCATCTTTCCTTCTGAAATTCCAACTTTTATTTTTTCTAGCTATACAATAATATCTTAGTCTTGAATTAGGAATTCCTACACTTGATGGACATAACAGAAACTCTTGATATATGAAACCACATTGTATTAATTTATCTATAAAAATATCTCTTACAGTAGAATGTTCAAAGCCTTTAACATTTTCCATCAACATGTATTCAATCCCATTTAGTTGATCTAATATTCCAATTAAGTATAAGAAAGAATTTGTTCTCGGATCATTTTCATCGAGGTATTTGCCGTTACGTGTAAACGGTTGACACGGTGGAGACATAAGTATTGTGTTAACTTGCAAGTTCTTTATTTCTTGAGCAGTTAATGATTGTATATTCCGGTTGATTAAATTCGTTTTAGGGAAATTATGACGGTAAACTTCATTAGCAACAGTGTTTATATCGACTGCAGCGGCGACTTCACCATGTAAACCTGATTCTGGAAAGTAATCCAAATGATTGTGTTGTCATACAAGAAAATCTAGGTAATAAGATTTATAACCTACCATTCCATGCACACACCATGCCTCCTATACCACTATAAAGTTCTAATATTCTGTGGTGCATGATAAAAGTTACATATACTCGGTCACAAATACAATATCAGCTGATACGTGTAACCCTTCGCTAGGAGTAATAGTGGTCTAACCACAGACTATTAGTCGTAAAGTAGGCTAATCTGTCATCAATATGCATCGAAAATAATACTCCTAGCGAATAGGGATGCCTTTATCGACGTGGAAAGTCCTAACATCGACTTTTTTTTTTCTCCTTCGAACTGACTACGCTATTGACAAAGCGAGGTTTTAACAGCTTCACCGGATACTTACTACTCCTAACATCGACGATACATCGCTCTGTATGAATAATGTTTTGTGATGTGTAGCGTCATCTATGGTATTCCCTACCCGCTCGCTTCTTCAGTCACACGTAAAAGTACAAATGATACATTAAAACATTTTAAAACATCGATGTATCGCTCATAAATATCGATATTTTAATGTTATAATATATGTGTTAAAACCCATGTCATTGATGATACATCGCTGTTAATAAATGATGTTTCATATGTGTAACGCCTTATATTATCTGCGGTTGATTTTAGAAACGGGCTATGATTAATCAAGAAAGGAACCGCTTACTGGGCATAATATTGACAAAATTATTGTTTTTAAATTCTATTTTGTGAAATAAATTTTAGTTACCTTGTTTTAAATATACATTTTCGTCATATTTATGTTTGTTTTATATTTTTGTAAAACATCGAAAAAATATCGACATATCTTTCATAGAAAGGGATATTTTTTATGAACGATGTTGCATCCCTACTAGGGAAATCTGTATGACTAATGAGTTGGCAAGCCCTTTATAGTTTCACCATGGACTTATTATACTAAACTATATTATGTACATGGGTTCCACAGGACTACAGGGCTAACGTTCTGTGACGAGATTTTTATAAAGGAATTTAAGTGGCAACATCAGACTAGGGATGCCGATTTGTTCAATTCACCTCTATCAGATATCATCTATTACACACATATCATTTTTCATACGATTCATTCACATCTTTTTCGGTCTTCTACTATTCTTATATCCGTCCACCATCATACTCAACATTTTTCTAGTTACTTGGTTTTCATCTCTCCTCATAACATACCTATACCATGCTAACCTGCTACTGCTACTCCTCAACTTTTATGTCACTAGTACTATTTTCAAACATCCTCTGATATACTCATTCTTAATCTTATACATTCTAGTTACACCACATAATATCCACCTTATCATTCGCATCTCTGCCACATGTAATTTTTTCAGCACTCCGATGCATACGGCATGACTACTCTTATAATAGTTTTATACACCTTCCCCTTCAGTTTCAAGGGCGTTCGTGGGTCACAACTTCATAAGCTACTCAGACTCCTTTTCATCCACCCTGCATTTATCCTATTCCTCACGTCCTTGTTTATGCCGCCGTCGTTTTGAATGAACCGAGATACCGCAAAATGGGGGAGACCACCGAAGTCGCAAAACAAATGTTCAGTTTTTGTTTTACTAGGTCTGATCCCCCGGAGTGAAGCCCTCGAGCACATTGCTATCGCGATACAGTGACACTAAAAAGTTTCTGTCACTAGTTGAACAACACGATACAGCTCATCTCCACATACGTACACACATACATATATGGTGGTAGTTTTAATCCTTTCTCTTATTTTCGAACTGAGTTAGTTTAGATTCTCCAAGTTTTTAGGAACTAAATACACGTTTGAATTCGTGAGGCTCACATGCCGGCAAACATTGTGATGCAGGAATTCTTATATATATGAATAGCTAATCTTAGTTTAGCTTAGACAGATCCGCGAAGTTAGATCCAAGGCAACAGCCCAAGGCCACTCTTGAGCTTGTTGCCAAGTGGCGACGTGTCTTAAGAGCTCGCCTATCTCGGCAATATTTTGTTTTCGAACAGACTACGCTATTGATCTACCAAGGTCTTAACAGCTTCACCGGACTACGCTTAGTCCTGTGAAGCTGTGAAAGCCCGTTAGGCCAATAATGTGGTAAGTTCAAAATAAATGTTCTTGTTTTTAAATATGTATGTATCAAATCAGAAACTACGTAGCTGTTACGGTTTCGTTAGTGTAACATCATCCAGTACATTCAAATACTAGTTGATTACCATAAATATTTTTTATTTAAATAAATAATACATTATTATTTTATCGACAGTAATTTTTGTTTCTATATGTTTCTGTGGGGAGTCATTACTTTGTTCTCTGCAAATTTGAATAGTATATCACAAAACTATGAACAACATTTATGAGGAATCTGGCAATTGATATCAGCAATGACGTAGACATTCCTCTTTATATTTTTTAGTATGTCTGTGCTTTTTAGTCATGGCGGATGCCAAGTTCGAAAAGGACGCATTAGAAGCCTCCGAAGGTGTCCCTGTTTCAAAGGATCATGTTTATCTCGAAGAAACATTTTATATTTTATCCAAAAAAAATTCTGTATTTCGTGTTAGACTCACCTCAAAGGGATTATCTTTAACAAAAGAAACAGATGGAAGTTCGAAAGAACAGACGATATTATTACGCGATATCATTGGCAGTAAATGCATGAGAAGTAAAAGACGTCGCCATGGGGCCAGTTCATGTGTCTGCAGTTCACTAGTTGGACCACAGCAGTTGAAAGTTGTCGAAGAAACCAGTGGTGAACTTGACGAAAACGATATCAGTGCTTACCTTTACATTTACGCTCATATATTGAAACGCAGTCGTCGCTCTCTGAAGAGGGAACGTACAACAATAACATTACGTTTCAGGTCGTTTGATAAATATGAGGACAACAACAGAGAAGCGCAGAAGTGGAGAACAACTATAAAGTGCCTGATCGCCGGTCAGCCAATTACGTACATACCTCCGCTGTGTGATAAAAAATTACTAATCTTGTTAAACCCTAAATCTGGGCCCGGTAAAGCTAGAGAACTTTTTCAGTCTAAAGTGGCACCTATTTTGCAAGAGGCGGAAGTACTGTATGATCTCCATGTAACAAAATATGCACAGTATGCCCGTGAGTTTGTACGTACTCGTAATGTTTATGCTTGGCGAGCGATTGTTGCCGTTGGAGGTGATGGGGTCCTTTTCGAAGTCTTGAATGGTCTTTTCGAGCGTTTAGACTGGCAGCAAGCAATGTCCGAGGTTCCTCTGGCTATACTACCATGCGGTTCTGGTAATGGCCTAGCGAGAACCATATGCCATCTTTACAAGTAAGTTTTATCATATTAATAATGTTTTAAAAATCTATTCCTCTTTGTAGGATTTAATGGTAATTCACAAAAATGTAAGCCAATTGTATATTTTACTTTAATAGAATCTGTGCATAGCATGATTGAGATAGCATCAGCATCACTATATTTTTTAACCCCTGGGCTGTCCAAAACCATAAAGGTTTGAGTTCCATACAAATGAATGTAGACCTCTTTAGGCACAGGTCAACAGGTCAACTTAAAGTAATACCGGATTTATTACAAAACTTTGAATAATAACAAGTTATGTACTGTAAAATAGCAATTTTTATGTAAAATTAATTGTTAAATTATCTTATCATGCATATTAACCGTTTTTTTACTAAACCATGAAATTTATTTTTAATGAAGTGAAAAAAAAAACATTCTTTTAATTTGAGATCTAGGTCTTAAAAATCAGTCAAGGGGTTAATCTGGAGGATATAGCTGGCACTAACCCACTGGTATAGGATGTGTCATGGTTGTGCCTGTTGTGATGGGATTATCTCCTTTTTGAAATTTGTCATATTTATTATCCTTGTATATTTAACTCTGAATATAAAATTATTAATGAAAAACAAGAGGTTTGATAGAAAGTTATCAATAGGATTGTATGAATATTAATTTTCTATATGTACTATAAAATATGTTCTATATGTATATGTTCTATGTGTACTAGAAAAGTTTCATACTTTGAAACATTGTGGGCATTGATATACAAAAACCCAAGATGCATGCTTAATGTCTCACAGACAGCACACAAGAATGAGTACATAATTTTGGATTATGCAGTCATTTCAAATAGTCTCGCTTCGCTTGCATCCTTGTAAAAACAATTTGAAGTCATTTAGGTAAGGTAGAATTTGCAAAATTATAAGCTTGTCGGATAACTGTAACCATTTATGTATATTAGGGACTTTTTCTGGCTGGTTTTGAGCGCTACTTTTATCCGAGACTTTGTGTTTTGGATTTTTATATGTCAATAATTGTAGGTCTTAAAAATAAATTCTAAAAGTACAGTACCTGTCAAATACTGAATCGACAGAGTCATTATTAATTTTATTTACAGATTTATTTTAAAATCTTCACATCTTTAATTACCATGAAAGCATAATTTTAATTTTTGAATAATATTTAATAATTGTTCAGTTTATCATTCAAGGTTACATTCTGTTCTGAAAGAAGCAATAATAAGCTGGTTTTTACATTAATTTTGTTTGAATAAATAACATCCTTAACACTAATATTTAAACAGATTTACAGAACAAGTATAACTTGTTTATAATTGGTAATTTTTGTATTATATTGTTCAGTATCCATGATTTGAGTTTGACTGTATATAATGTATGTTTAATCATGTAGATATTTTAATATCCTATTGTGTTTGATAGTCATAGTGATTTGTCTAGTAGAACATCATATTTGCAGGTTTGAACTCTGGTATCTACCAACATTTTTTTCAGAATTTGTATACATTTTTTAAAATTTAATGATCAATGTTATTGGCTGACAGTAAATGAAAGCATTGTGAGGAATCTGAGAGATGTCCTTGTTGTACCACTGTATCTTGGAAAATAGAGAACTGATTTATTTCTGAGAATTTGAATTCACCAATATTTTGTGGGCTGGTGTGGTGATTATGCTCATATATTCCTCTGGGAAGAGACCTATAACTTTACAGAGTCTCTTACAGGCTGATGTGATGGTGATATGATATATTTATACCATATAAAACTTCAATTTGTATTATCTAAATGTAACTAGACAGTAGGGAAATGGATTTCATCTCCCTCCTATGTTTCTCAGTCGATTTTCTTCATTCTTTTTTTGTTTTGTAGCTTTTGACGAGCTTGAGTGTTATCAATAAAAATATAAAAAATAATCTATGGTTGATGTTCAACCACAATACAAAGCACTCATAACAATAAATATGAATTTTGTAAACTATATGCTCTTTGAAAAATGTTCCGGGTATTAATAAAGGCTCTGCCTAGTTCAGAAACTATTGTGGTAATTATAATGTAAATGTGTAATACAAATAGGTTTAATTTAAAACTTTGTTATGAACCTATAGCATGGTGGTATGGATTTTTCTAAATCAACCTGGATAGCTACTATCACTCTCAAGTTGAACATCTGTCACCGAGTACCTTTTGATTCATCTAAAAGCATTTTAAAAAACTTTAACAGTGGTGTGTGTATATTTCAAAATAACACAGACTGTCATATAGAAATATATTAGTATAATTGACTACAAGTATAATGATACGTAGCTATCAGATAAGTCTAAATTAATACTGCCATCTTAAAGCTAATTATGGCGTGCGCGATATAAAGCATTGGAGTTACATGACGATTATAATTTATGGTGTTTTGATTTATAAAGATACCTACCTATACAGGCATTCGAAGCCGCGCGGCCGCTACTACGGTGAAATTCGTTATTCTGTTTTTTTATAATGGAAATAACAATAATTTAATTAAAAGAAATTAAACATTACATGTATCAGCGTGTACAAGCGGAGGAAGTGAAAATTCTTTGGCATATATGTATTAAATTATATACATAAATGAGAATGCCCATAAACTATATACTAAACCAGGGGTCGCCAACCTTCGGCTCTTTGAAGGATTATTTGTGGCTCTCGATGAATGGATCTGATTTACCTTTTCATTTATATGCTATTATATTAAAAAAACATATCATTCCATATGTGTTTTAAAATGTTTTTAGTTTTTTTATATTACTGACAACAAATATGAGAACAAAATCCATTTCCGTCAAGTTAAGAATGATATGACTCATCATAAACTGCGCTAGCGAACATAATAAGTGTTGTATTAGTCTGTAATTGACCAACTTCTACTTATATGTTTTCAATAAATATAATTTCTGTAAATACAAAAAAATAGCTTGCCTTATCAATATGTATTTTTCGACTCGCAAAAAATTCAAGTTTTGAAAAATACCTTCTATCAAGGAGCTTACCCACCCCGTACTATACGAAGTCCCGTAGTATAAATGCTTAATAATATTATAAAATATTAGGTCTTTACCTATGAAATTGCCGTTTTGTATGAAAAAATTTAAACGAATGTTTTTCTTGTATTTTTTATTTATATTAATCGAAGTTATCACCCATGCAATCAATGCATCTTTGCCATCGCAGTGGCCCTTTTTAAAGAAATCAGCTGGACAGGACGCAACAAATTCTTCAAAGGCATTTTGTACTGCTTCTCGGGTATTGAATTTTTTTCCCGCCAAGGAGTTCTCCAAAATCTGGAAAAAGTAGTAGTCTGTAGGCGAAAGGTCTGGTGAGTAGGGCGAATGACGAGGATTTCCAACCCCAGTTGTTGCAACTTGGAGACGGTCTACTGTGCAGTATGAGGGGTCGCGCGTTGTCGTGCAGGAGCAGCGGAGACAAGCGATTGACCAATGCTGGTTGTAGATGTGCCAGCTTCTCCATCACTGTGATCAGTTCTTCGTGATAAAAAATTACTAATCTTGTTAAACCCTAAATCTGGGCCCGGTAAAGCTAGAGAACTTTTTCAGTCTAAAGTGGCACCTATTTTGCAAGAGGCGGAAGTACTGTATGATCTCCATGTAACAAAATATGCACAGTATGCCCGTGAGTTTGTACGTACTCGTAATGTTTATGCTTGGCGAGCGATTGTTGCCGTTGGAGGTGATGGGGTCCTTTTCGAAGTCTTGAATGGTCTTTTCGAGCGTTTAGACTGGCAGCAAGCAATGTCCGAGGTTCCTCTGGCTATACTACCATGCGGTTCTGGTAATGGCCTAGCGAGAACCATATGCCATCTTTACAAGTAAGTTTTATCATATTAATAATGTTTTAAAAATCTATTCCTCTTTGTAGGATTTAATGGTAATTCACAAAAATGTAAGCCAATTGTATATTTTACTTTAATAGAATCTGTGCATAGCATGATTGAGATAGCATCAGCATCACTATATTTTTTAACCCCTGGGCTGTCCAAAACCATAAAGGTTTGAGTTCCATACAAATGAATGTAGACCTCTTTAGGCACAGGTCAACAGGTCAACTTAAAGTAATACCGGATTTATTACAAAACTTTGAATAATAACAAGTTATGTACTGTAAAATAGCAATTTTTATGTAAAATTAATTGTTAAATTATCTTATCATGCATATTAACCGTTTTTTTACTAAACCATGAAATTTATTTTTAATGAAGTGAAAAAAAAAACATTCTTTTAATTTGAGATCTAGGTCTTAAAAATCAGTCAAGGGGTTAATCTGGAGGATATAGCTGGCACTAACCCACTGGTATAGGATGTGTCATGGTTGTGCCTGTTGTGATGGGATTATCTCCTTTTTGAAATTTGTCATATTTATTATCCTTGTATATTTAACTCTGAATATAAAATTATTAATGAAAAACAAGAGGTTTGATAGAAAGTTATCAATAGGATTGTATGAATATTAATTTTCTATATGTACTATAAAATATGTTCTATATGTATATGTTCTATGTGTACTAGAAAAGTTTCATACTTTGAAACATTGTGGGCATTGATATACAAAAACCCAAGATGCATGCTTAATGTCTCACAGACAGCACACAAGAATGAGTACATAATTTTGGATTATGCAGTCATTTCAAATAGTCTCGCTTCGCTTGCATCCTTGTAAAAACAATTTGAAGTCATTTAGGTAAGGTAGAATTTGCAAAATTATAAGCTTGTCGGATAACTGTAACCATTTATGTATATTAGGGACTTTTTCTGGCTGGTTTTGAGCGCTACTTTTATCCGAGACTTTGTGTTTTGGATTTTTATATGTCAATAATTGTAGGTCTTAAAAATAAATTCTAAAAGTACAGTACCTGTCAAATACTGAATCGACAGAGTCATTATTAATTTTATTTACAGATTTATTTTAAAATCTTCACATCTTTAATTACCATGAAAGCATAATTTTAATTTTTGAATAATATTTAATAATTGTTCAGTTTATCATTCAAGGTTACATTCTGTTCTGAAAGAAGCAATAATAAGCTGGTTTTTACATTAATTTTGTTTGAATAAATAACATCCTTAACACTAATATTTAAACAGATTTACAGAACAAGTATAACTTGTTTATAATTGGTAATTTTTGTATTATATTGTTCAGTATCCATGATTTGAGTTTGACTGTATATAATGTATGTTTAATCATGTAGATATTTTAATATCCTATTGTGTTTGATAGTCATAGTGATTTGTCTAGTAGAACATCATATTTGCAGGTTTGAACTCTGGTATCTACCAACATTTTTTTCAGAATTTGTATACATTTTTTAAAATTTAATGATCAATGTTATTGGCTGACAGTAAATGAAAGCATTGTGAGGAATCTGAGAGATGTCCTTGTTGTACCACTGTATCTTGGAAAATAGAGAACTGATTTATTTCTGAGAATTTGAATTCACCAATATTTTGTGGGCTGGTGTGGTGATTATGCTCATATATTCCTCTGGGAAGAGACCTATAACTTTACAGAGTCTCTTACAGGCTGATGTGATGGTGATATGATATATTTATACCATATAAAACTTCAATTTGTATTATCTAAATGTAACTAGACAGTAGGGAAATGGATTTCATCTCCCTCCTATGTTTCTCAGTCGATTTTCTTCATTCTTTTTTTGTTTTGTAGCTTTTGACGAGCTTGAGTGTTATCAATAAAAATATAAAAAATAATCTATGGTTGATGTTCAACCACAATACAAAGCACTCATAACAATAAATATGAATTTTGTAAACTATATGCTCTTTGAAAAATGTTCCGGGTATTAATAAAGGCTCTGCCTAGTTCAGAAACTATTGTGGTAATTATAATGTAAATGTGTAATACAAATAGGTTTAATTTAAAACTTTGTTATGAACCTATAGCATGGTGGTATGGATTTTTCTAAATCAACCTGGATAGCTACTATCACTCTCAAGTTGAACATCTGTCACCGAGTACCTTTTGATTCATCTGCCAACTGGACTGGAAGGCAGGTACTCTCTAAGTTTACCATGTTTACCATCTTAGACCACATGGGCATATAACATCAGATGAGTTTGTGGTCAAATGCTAAAACCTATATGGTATTATTACAAAAAAGTTTAATACGTATTGAACCCTGGCTTTTAAAAAGTCTCATATTAAATGCACCGCAGTCGCTGAATGTTCGCCATCTTGCTCTTTTGTCTCGCTTTGGATGCGTTAGGTTAGACTTGTGAAAAAGGATAACACGAACTTGCTTCGGCGGAGCGCGGTGCATTTATTAGGAAACTTTTAAAACAAGTATTTAATACGTATTTAACTTTTTTGTAATAACACGGATAAAGTATTACAACAAATTCTGAGGAATATAAATGCGAATGTGAGTTTGTTTGATTGTCACTCTTTCACGCCTTAATTACTCAACTGATCATGAAATTTTGCATACTCTGTGTTGGGGGTACAGAAAAGGACATAGGGTACATTTCATCCAGAAAAAGAGTACCGTTATCGAGGGATCGTTCAAATCTACACTATGTTATAAAATACGTATAGACAGTGCGGTCGGTCAGGGCAACCATTTAACACTCTGCAGGCGCTGTGATTATTTATCCGCTCAGTACTTCACCTTACTATAACTTTGACATAGAAGTGCGTGTAGATCAAAGATCAATAGATTAAGTAATACATTAATTCTATATAACAGTTCTTTTTTTTCTGTCTCGAACTGATTACGCTATTGACCTAGTAAGGTCTTAACAGCTTCATAGGACTACTAAGGCGAGCGCTTAAGGCATTCGGCCGATTTTATTTGATAACTAGCTCAAGAGTGCACGGCACACTTCGACTTGGGCTGTTGCCTGAGTCATGCAATTCGCGACCTATCTGATAATTCGCGACCTACCTGATAATAGTTCTTATTTATGTAAAGAATTGATGTATCTCTAATATGGTGGCGCTAGTGTTGTTCCCGTCGCGTTGTAGTCTTGCTTCTCAGATGTGTTGTAGCGTTGCCGAAAGTACCCGATGTAGTCGATAACAATGAATACGAGCAAAGCCGCTGGTAAAGGCTAGCTATACGTAAAGATATGTCACAATTTTAGGCATTTCAATATAGATAACCTATATTATAAGAATATTATCAGAGTTTGGTTATTGATTTGTGCTATTTAGTGTTACTCGGTTTAATTACGCAACGGTTTTTCTAGTTTACCTTATCAGAGATAATTAAGGTTGAATACAGTAAACAGATTAACTATGAACAGTTTTAAAATGTTTTTAGTTTTTTTATATTACTGACAACAAATATGAGAACAAAATCCATTTCCGTCAAGTTAAGAATGATATGACTCATCATAAACTGCGCTAGCGAACATAATAAGTGTTGTATTAGTCTGAAATTGACCAACTTCTACTTATATGTTTTCAATAAATATAATTTCTGTAAATACAAAAAAATAGCTTGCCTTATCAATATGTATTTTTCGACTCGCAAAAAATTCAAGTTTTGAAAAATACCTTCTATCAAGGAGCTTACCCACCCCGTACTTCGGCCGATTTTATTTGATAACTAGCTCAAGAGTGCACGGCACACTTCGACTTGGGCTGTTGCCTGAGTCATGCAATTCGCGACCTATCTGATAATTCGCGACCTACCTGATAATAGTTCTTATTTATGTAAAGAATTGATGTATCTCTAATATGGTGGCGCTAGTGTTGTTCCCGTCGCGTTGTAGTCTTGCTTCTCAGATGTGTTGTAGCGTTGCCGAAAGTACCCGATGTAGTCGATAACAATGAATACGAGCAAAGCCGCTGGTAAAGGCTAGCTATACGTAAAGATATGTCACAATTTTAGGCATTTCAATATAGATAACCTATATTATAAGAATATTATCAGAGTTTGGTTATTGATTTGTGCTATTTAGTGTTACTCGGTTTAATTACGCAACGGTTTTTCTAGTTTACCTTATCAGAGATAATTAAGGTTGAATACAGTAAACAGATTAACTATGAACAAATCCATACTATTGGATTGTTCAATATGTTGTTGGGTGCAATATATGTGTCCCAGTTTCAGAATGAGCTAAGTCCAATTTTAACCCATTATAATATTTTAAATTCTTATTAAATATATATGTGAAATTTGAAGATCATAAAAAGTAGGTACTATAAGAAATAAAAAACGGCAAAATTAGTCTACATACAAAGTGTATGAAATCTAAAGATCTTGAAAGAATTAAGATCTTATATGAACAATTTAAGGATTCATATGTCTTCTTTAATATCTCTTTAATATCAAAATAATTATAATTATATTATAAATTGTCCTTATGATTAAATTAACAAAAACACATTTTTCATTGTCAAACTAATACATTGTTTCTTGACCAGCCTGTTGTTAATTAATTACCTATTATTTGAACATATGTTTAACATTTACAATTGAATATTCAGTTATTATTTTAATACTTCTTACTAATGGAGAAAAAGGCTATCTGATTAAAGTGTAAAATATCTGTGGCTTGCTATTCAGTTAACTTTTCTATAGTTTTTTTTTTTTCAATCTGCCTACGCTATTGACCAAGCAAGGTCTTAACAGCTTCACCGGACTACTGCTTTTCTATATTCAAATTGTATATGTCTTCTGTTAATGAATTATAAGAAATTGATACCTCTTTATCTGATATTACTTTAAACATTAGAAATGATTACTTCTGTAACAACAAGCGGTGTAGGAATTTAAAGACAATTGACTGTAGATAGGGATATAATTTACTAATTCTATTCTATTAACATTGTCAATGGGAAAGTTTGTAGGGTGTTTTTTCCTTATTATTTATTCAGGGCAACAAACAACTGTACTCAGAAATCCATGTAAAAAACAACATAGTTCTTAGGGAACAATCTGCTTCGGCTCCCACAGATTAAGTATACAAATTGTTTATTTTAGGGCAGTAAACAAATTCAATTAAAGGAATGATAATTAAATAATGAGATCAAATATAGAATATAGTACGAAGTTAAAATAAAATGTAATAAAATAAGTTGAAAAGCAACAGATAATCCAAGCATTAAAATCATACCACAGTTAAAGACTCAATAATAAAATAAGATATAACTTTAGTTCAATATACAATACTCTGTTTTATGGCTTTTTTAAATGGATTGATATGGTTATTCTCTTTCACTTTCATATAAAAACTACTAAAAGCATTTTAAAAAACTTTAACAGTGGTGTGTGTATATTTCAAAATAACACAGACTGTCATATAGAAATATATTAGTATAATTGACTACAAGTATAATGATACGTAGCTATCAGATAAGTCTAAATTAATACTGCCATCTTAAAGCTAATTATGGCGTGCGCGATATAAAGCATTGGAGTTACATGACGATTATAATTTATGGTGTTTTGATTTATAAAGATACCTACCTATACAGGCATTCGAAGCCGCGCGGCCGCTACTACGGTGAAATTCGTTATTCTGTTTTTTTATAATGGAAATAACAATAATTTAATTAAAAGAAATTAAACATTACATGTATCAGCGTGTACAAGCGGAGGAAGTGAAAATTCTTTGGCATATATGTATTAAATTATATACATAAATGAGAATGCCCATAAACTATATACTAAACCAGGGGTCGCCAACCTTCGG
This sequence comes from Antheraea pernyi, assembly GCA_015888305.1. Taxonomy (NCBI): domain Eukaryota; kingdom Metazoa; phylum Arthropoda; class Insecta; order Lepidoptera; family Saturniidae; genus Antheraea; species Antheraea pernyi. Next base: position 68,737 of record MU159618.1, on the reverse strand, counting down.
CTCTTTGAAGGATTATTTGTGGCTCTCGATGAATGGATCTGATTTACCTTTTCATTTATATGCTATTATATTAAAAAAACATATCATTCCATATGTGTTTTAAAATGTTTTTAGTTTTTTTATATTACTGACAACAAATATGAGAACAAAATCCATTTCCGTCAAGTTAAGAATGATATGACTCATCATAAACTGCGCTAGCGAACATAATAAGTGTTGTATTAGTCTGTAATTGACCAACTTCTACTTATATGTTTTCAATAAATATAATTTCTGTAAATACAAAAAAATAGCTTGCCTTATCAATATGTATTTTTCGACTCGCAAAAAATTCAAGTTTTGAAAAATACCTTCTATCAAGGAGCTTACCCACCCCGTACTATACGAAGTCCCGTAGTATAAATGCTTAATAATATTATAAAATATTAGGTCTTTACCTATGAAATTGCCGTTTTGTATGAAAAAATTTAAACGAATGTTTTTCTTGTATTTTTTATTTATATTAATCGAAGTTATCACCCATGCAATCAATGCATCTTTGCCATCGCAGTGGCCCTTTTTAAAGAAATCAGCTGGACAGGACGCAACAAATTCTTCAAAGGCATTTTGTACTGCTTCTCGGGTATTGAATTTTTTTCCCGCCAAGGAGTTCTCCAAAATCTGGAAAAAGTAGTAGTCTGTAGGCGAAAGGTCTGGTGAGTAGGGCGAATGACGAGGATTTCCAACCCCAGTTGTTGCAACTTGGAGACGGTCTACTGTGCAGTATGAGGGGTCGCGCGTTGTCGTGCAGGAGCAGCGGAGACAAGCGATTGACCAATGCTGGTTGTAGATGTGCCAGCTTCTCCATCACTGTGATCAGTTCTTCACAGTACACACCTGCAGTAATGCTCACCTCGTTTGGTAAGAAGCTGTGATGAATCATACCGGCGTTAGACCACCAAACACTGACCATCATTTTTCTAGAGGTAAGTTTTCGTTTAGGGCATTGTTTAGGTGCTGAACCAGGATCCAACCAACTTGCTGAGCGCTTGCGGTTATCAAACAGAATCCATTTTTCATCGCAGGTATCTTCTTTAATATCTCTTTAATATCAAAATAATTATAATTATATTATAAATTGTCCTTATGATTAAATTAACAAAAACACATTTTTCATTGTCAAACTAATACATTGTTTCTTGACCAGCCTGTTGTTAATTAATTACCTATTATTTGAACATATGTTTAACATTTACAATTGAATATTCAGTTATTATTTTAATACTTCTTACTAATGGAGAAAAAGGCTATCTGATTAAAGTGTAAAATATCTGTGGCTTGCTATTCAGTTAACTTTTCTATAGTTTTTTTTTTTTTCAATCTGCCTACGCTATTGACCAAGCAAGGTCTTAACAGCTTCACCGGACTACTGCTTTTCTATATTCAAATTGTATATGTCTTCTGTTAATGAATTATAAGAAATTGATACCTCTTTATCTGATATTACTTTAAACATTAGAAATGATTACTTCTGTAACAACAAGCGGTGTAGGAATTTAAAGACAATTGACTGTAGATAGGGATATAATTTACTAATTCTATTCTATTAACATTGTCAATGGGAAAGTTTGTAGGGTGTTTTTTCCTTATTATTTATTCAGGGCAACAAACAACTGTACTCAGAAATCCATGTAAAAAACAACATAGTTCTTAGGGAACAATCTGCTTCGGCGCCCACAGATTAAGTATACAAATTGTTTATTTTAGGGCAGTAAACAAATTCAATTAAAGGAATGATAATTAAATAATGAGATCAAATATAGAATATAGTACGAAGTTAAAATAAAATGTAATAAAATAAGTTGAAAAGCAACAGATAATCCAAGCATTAAAATCATACCACAGTTAAAGACTCAATAATAAAATAAGATATAACTTTAGTTCAATATACAATACTCTGTTTTATGGCTTTTTTAAATGGATTGATATGGTTATTCTCTTTCACTTTCATATAAAAACTACTAAAAGCATTTTAAAAAACTTTAACAGTGGTGTGTGTATATTTCAAAATAACACAGACTGTCATATAGAAATATATTAGTATAATTGACTACAAGTATAATGATACGTAGCTATCAGATAAGTCTAAATTAATACTGCCATCTTAAAGCTAATTATGGCGTGCGCGATATAAAGCATTGGAGTTACATGACGATTATAATTTATGGTGTTTTGATTTATAAAGATACCTACCTATACAGGCATTCGAAGCCGCGCGGCCGCTACTACGGTGAAATTCGTTATTCTGTTTTTTTATAATGGAAATAACAATAATTTAATTAAAAGAAATTAAACATTACATGTATCAGCGTGTACAAGCGGAGGAAGTGAAAATTCTTTGGCATATATGTATTAAATTATATACATAAATGAGAATGCCCATAAACTATATACTAAACCAGGGGTCGCCAACCTTCGGCTCTTTGAAGGATTATTTGTGGCTCTCGATGAATGGATCTGATTTACCTTTTCATTTATATGCTATTATATTAAAAAAACATATCATTCCATATGTGTTTTAAAATGTTTTTAGTTTTTTTATATTACTGACAACAAATATGAGAACAAAATCCATTTCCGTCAAGTTAAGAATGATATGACTCATCATAAACTGCGCTAGCGAACATAATAAGTGTTGTATTAGTCTGTAATTGACCAACTTCTACTTATATGTTTTCAATAAATATAATTTCTGTAAATACAAAAAAATAGCTTGCCTTATCAATATGTATTTTTCGACTCGCAAAAAATTCAAGTTTTGAAAAATACCTTCTATCAAGGAGCTTACCCACCCCGTACTATACGAAGTCCCGTAGTATAAATGCTTAATAATATTATAAAATATTAGGTCTTTACCTATGAAATTGCCGTTTTGTATGAAAAAATTTAAACGAATGTTTTTCTTGTATTTTTTATTTATATTAATCGAAGTTATCACCCATGCAATCAATGCATCTTTGCCATCGCAGTGGCCCTTTTTAAAGAAATCAGCTGGACAGGACGCAACAAATTCTTCAAAGGCATTTTGTACTGCTTCTCGGGTATTGAATTTTTTTCCCGCCAAGGAGTTCTCCAAAATCTGGAAAAAGTAGTAGTCTGTAGGCGAAAGGTCTGGTGAGTAGGGCGAATGACGAGGATTTCCAACCCCAGTTGTTGCAACTTGGAGACGGTCTACTGTGCAGTATGAGGGGTCGCGCGTTGTCGTGCAGGAGCAGCGGAGACAAGCGATTGACCAATGCTGGTTGTAGATGTGCCAGCTTCTCCATCACTGTGATCAGTTCTTCACAGTACACACCTGCAGTAATGCTCACCTCGTTTGGTAAGAAGCTGTGATGAATCATACCGGCGTTAGACCACCAAACACTGACCATCATTTTTCTAGAGGTAAGTTTTCGTTTAGGGCATTGTTTAGGTGCTGAACCAGGATCCAACCAACTTGCTGAGCGCTTGCGGTTATCAAACAGAATCCATTTCTTATCGCAGGTAACAATGCGGTTCAAAATTCCATAATTTGTGTGTCTGTTGAGCAGTGCAAGGCACGTCTCGACGCGTACTTCGCGCTGGCGATCATTGAGTTCGTGGGGCACCCATTTGTCAAGCTTTTTTACCTTGCCAACTTGACGCAATTGGACCAATATTGTTTTGACGCTAACGTCGAAAGCTGCTGCTAATTCAGCTGTAGATTGTGTATCATCAGCTTCCACAATCGTCTTTAATCCGTCATAGTCGACCAAAGACTTCGGACGACTGCGAGGTTCATTTTTCAGGTCGAAATTCCCAGAACGGAAGCGAGCAAACCAATAACACGTGGTGCGTTAGTTTGTAGTATTAGCTCCGTAAACGTCGTTGATGTTGCGTGCCGCTTGTGCCGCGTTGCTGCCACGACGGTACTCATATTCCATAATTACTCGAATTTTTAACGTATGCATGATGAAAAAGATTGGAATGCGATGAAAATGTAACACAAATCAATAAACAAATGACTGTATATAAGAATAAAAATAAATATTTCATTCAATTTAGGCCCTGAGAAGGCGTTTGTGAAATTCAAAACTACCACCGGTTCGGAGATGAACTATATCTATGTTCAGCAAAAAGCAATTTCATAGGTAAATGCCTATTATTTATTCATTTTTATATACTACTAGACCCAGCAGACGCTTTAATTTACGGTAATTTTCCCTACCGGGCCATAACAAGTTTCACTTCACAAATTAAATGCAATTGTTCTTGATAACTTGATACATCTCTTGTAGATTAAGCAGACGAATATTAAATAAAGTCGTCTAACCTGTTTATTGTGAGGTTTGAAAAGCAACAGATAATCCAAGCATTAAAATCATACCACAGTTAAAGACTCAATAATAAAATAAGATATAACTTTAGTTCAATATACAATACTCTGTTTTATGGCTTTTTTAAATGGATTGATATGGTTATTCTCTTTCACTTTCATATAAAAACTACTAAAAGCATTTTAAAAAACTTTAACAGTGGTGTGTGTATATTTCAAAATAACACAGACTGTCATATAGAAATATATTAGTATAATTGACTACAAGTATAATGATACGTAGCTATCAGATAAGTCTAAATTAATACTGCCATCTTAAAGCTAATTATGGCGTGCGCGATATAAAGCATTGGAGTTACATGACGATTATAATTTATGGTGTTTTGATTTATAAAGATACCTACCTATACAGGCATTCGAAGCCGCGCGGCCGCTACTACGGTGAAATTCGTTATTCTGTTTTTTTATAATGGAAATAACAATAATTTAATTAAAAGAAATTAAACATTACATGTATCAGCGTGTACAAGCGGAGGAAGTGAAAATTCTTTGGCATATATGTATTAAATTATATACATAAATGAGAATGCCCATAAACTATATACTAAACCAGGGGTCGCCAACCTTCGGCTCTTTGAAGGATTATTTGTGGCTCTCGATGAATGGATCTGATTTACCTTTTCATTTATATGCTATTATATTAAAAAAACATATCATTCCATATGTGTTTTAAAATGTTTTTAGTTTTTTTATATTACTGACAACAAATATGAGAACAAAATCCATTTCCGTCAAGTTAAGAATGATATGACTCATCATAAACTGCGCTAGCGAACATAATAAGTGTTGTATTAGTCTGTAATTGACCAACTTCTACTTATATGTTTTCAATAAATATAATTTCTGTAAATACAAAAAAATAGCTTGCCTTATCAATATGTATTTTTCGACTCGCAAAAAATTCAAGTTTTGAAAAATACCTTCTATCAAGGAGCTTACCCACCCCGTACTATACGAAGTCCCGTAGTATAAATGCTTAATAATATTATAAAATATTAGGTCTTTACCTATGAAATTGCCGTTTTGTATGAAAAAATTTAAACGAATGTTTTTCTTGTATTTTTTATTTATATTAATCGAAGTTATCACCCATGCAATCAATGCATCTTTGCCATCGCAGTGGCCCTTTTTAAAGAAATCAGCTGGACAGGACGCAACAAATTCTTCAAAGGCATTTTGTACTGCTTCTCGGGTATTGAATTTTTTTCCCGCCAAGGAGTTCTCCAAAATCTGGAAAAAGTAGTAGTCTGTAGGCGAAAGGTCTGGTGAGTAGGGCGAATGACGAGGATTTCCAACCCCAGTTGTTGCAACTTGGAGACGGTCTACTGTGCAGTATGAGGGGTCGCGCGTTGTCGTGCAGGAGCAGCGGAGACAAGCGATTGACCAATGCTGGTTGTAGATGTGCCAGCTTCTCCATCACTGTGATCAGTTCTTCACAGTACACACCTGCAGTAATGCTCACCTCGTTTGGTAAGAAGCTGTGATGAATCATACCGGCGTTAGACCACCAAACACTGACCATCATTTTTCTAGAGGTAAGTTTTCGTTTAGGGCATTGTTTAGGTGCTGAACCAGGATCCAACCAACTTGCTGAGCGCTTGCGGTTATCAAACAGAATCCATTTTTCATCGCAGGTAACAATGCGGTTCAAAATTCCTTCATTTGTGTGTCTGTTGAGCAGTGCAAGGCACGTCTCGACGCGTACTTCGCGCTGGCGATCATTGAGTTCGTGGGGCACCCATTTGTCAAGCTTTTTTACCTTGCCAACTTGACGCAAATGGACCAATATTGTTTTGACGCTAACGTCGAAAGCTGCTGCTAATTCAGCTGTAGATTGTGTATCATCAGCTTCCACAATCGTCTTTAATCCGTCATAGTCGACCAAAGACTTCGGACGACTGCGAGGTTCATTTTTCAGGTCGAAATTCCCAGAACGGAAGCGAGCAAACCAATAACACGTGGTGCGTTAGTTTGTAGTATTAGCTCCGTAAACGTCGTTGATGTTGCGTGCCGCTTGTGCCGCGTTGCTGCCACGACGGTACTCATATTCCATAATTACTCGAATTTTTAACGTATGCATGATGAAAAAGATTGGAATGCGATGAAAATGTAACACAAATCAATAAACAAATGACTACTTTTGGAAAAAGAATTCCGTGTTTTTAAAATAAAATTAATTTGAAATTAGAATTCTTAGCCAAACAAAAAATATTTTGATTTGAAATGGCCAGTACTGCAGAACGGCAATTTCATAGGTAAATGCCTATTATTTATTCATTTTTATATACTACTAGACCCAGCAGACGCTTTAATTTACGGTAATTTTCCCTACCGGGCCATAACAAGTTTCACTTCACAAATTAAATGCAATTGTTCTTGATAACTTGATACATCTCTTGTAGATTAAGCAGACGAATATTAAATAAAGTCGTCTAACCTGTTTATTGTGAGGTCATAAAGACAATAATCTCAATTAAAAATCCGAAGTAGAATAGTTCAGGAAAATAATAATAATAGTTGCTCACATTTGAAACTATTTTTGACATGACTAATAAAACAAACGAAATCAGAAAAAAGGTGAGAACCAAGAGTCTGGAGAAATAAAATAAAAAACCTATTTATTTTGAAATACACATATCTTAATTAAACAGTAAATAATTTTGAAAATATCTGGAACTATCAGAGATAGAGTCTTGATTTAGTTATAACGAAAAACTCTGGAAACAGAAATAGGCTCATGATAATGATGAATTTATCTACATAATGCTTCGAATCCGAAGATATTTATGATATAATTTTTATTCTAATTGATAGAGGCTTAACGGACTACAGTGGTGCATAGTTAAAGAAATAATTATTAAAATTACCTTCACATGTTTATTATTGCTACAAACGTCAGTAATGCCCTTGAAAAGTTAAAAAAAAATGTGAGTATGTCTGTGCTACGTTAGGCAAAAAATATCAGATACTTTTAATTTGTTTTATTTTGTTATGTTTATCAGCGTGTACAAGCGGAGGAAGTGAAAATTCTTTGGCATATATGTATTAAATTATATACATAAATGAGAATGCCCATAAACTATATACTAAACCAGGGGTCGCCAACCTTCGGCTCTTTGAAGGATTATTTGTGGCTCTCGATGAATGGATCTGATTTACCTTTTCATTTACTCTTTATAATATTAGTATAGATTATAGATAATATAGTTAGTTAATAGCTTCGGCCCGCGACTTCGTACGCGTGGAATAGTTATTTTGGTCTTAGACGCAGCGGAAGCTCTCAAAAGGAAAAAAATCCCGATTTAAAAACATTTTTCATTGTTGCTCCGCTCCTATTACTCTTATCGTGATGATTTATAGCCTATGACACTCACAAATAACGTGGCTTTCTATTGGTAAAATATTTTCAAAATCGGTTTAGTAGTTCCTGAGATTACCCCCTTTTTTTTTTTTTAACGTGGGGAAATCCCTTATGGATACGCCACCCTCCCGGGGGAGAGGGTGGGTTATGTCCGAGTCGCACGGACTAAAACCCCACGGTGTACCGACAGACCGTTTTGTGGGGGCGGCAAGGGATCGTTCAAGCTAATCAACCTTGTAGAGCCGCCCCCACGGTCCGCCCGGCGGAAGGTGACCGCCGGGCTCCTATCTATAGAGGGACAGACCGGGTACACACCGGCTGCCCCCCCTCGTCCGCCGGACCCGTGCAATGAGGAGATGGGCCCCCCGGCCCATCCCCTCAGGTCCGGCTACGGTGGCAGGAGGAGTTGGGCGAAGCGCCTTCTCCTCCTGCCTGTCCTCCTTTGGCGGAGACGGCCACTTTGAGGGTCTGCCTCGCGGGCCCTCTCCGCCTCCTCCTTCTGCGAGATGACCTCCTCGCAGAAGGAGGCCATCGCTCGCCAAGCCTGTTCGCTGCCGAGCATGGCCGAAACCACGCTCGGCAGCGATAAGTCCGCTCCCACGGCCGCCGCCAGGATGCGGCGCTGCTCCCCCCACGCAGCACACTCAGACAGAGTGTGCTGCGCGGTATCTAAGGCCCGCCTAACTGTACACATATTGTAAACTGATGTCTAATTTTTGTATATTTTCAACGTGTGTGCAATAAAGAGTTTTATTATTATTATTATAGATTGAGTACGTTTACATTTTCAAAGCATTATCTCAATCATATTGATGTATATCAAAACCCAAGATGCACATTCAACGCCTCAAAACACTCCACATATTTTATGCACTCATTTCAAATAGTCTCGCGTTGCTTGCGTCCTTGTAAAACCACTTTAAATCATTAAGGTAAGGTTGTATTTGCAAAATCATAAATTTATAGCATGACTATAACGTGCGTCTTGGGTTTTTATATGTCAATGCTCAATCACGCATCCACAAATTATTTAAGAGATAGTTATATTCTTATCTGGTAGTATTATACACTATCCATTCACCAACATACAAGTTGTTCTTATCCGTCAGTCTGTCAGATCCAAGCGATATAGTTATCTTCAAACTAAGAAGTAACAAAACGCAACTTAAAATGGTATTATGAATAAGACCGCAGCATCTATTTTGCTTTTGTTGAAAATGCGGGACTTATTTAGCATACAAAATGTAGAAATTTAAAACAGAGTTATTTCTTATACTGAAAGAAGATATTAAGGTGATGAAAGACAATCTTTGTACTATGGAGCATTCTGTAGAATTCCTTAATACACAATGGGCCTCGGCGGGGGCCACCTCCTGGGGCTCACATTGTGGTGGAGGGAGCCCGGATCAGGGTGGGGACCCAGATGAAATATCTGGGCCTCACCCTGGACGGGCGCTGGCGGTTCGAGCCCCACTTTGCGGGGCTCGGACCGTGTGCTATCACCAAAACGGTTACATCGATTTTCACGGGACTTTCAATGGTGGATAACGAACCTAATAAAAAGTAATTGTGGTTATTCTATTTTAGGCTAGCTGTTACCCGCGACTTTGTCTGCATGAAATTTAGCAAGATTACAATTCGGCATTATAATTATTAATAACATTAATGATATAGAGGT
>MU159618.1:16941-57325 GCA_015888305.1 Antheraea pernyi | reverse complement strand
TAATAACTTTAATGATATAGAGGTCTTCCTAATAAGAGTATTACGTAAAGAGTTCCATAATACAATTTGTTGCGGAACTGACAAGCGTTTATTTTTTGTATAGTCACTAAATCTTAATTATAATAAGGGCAATGTATATTAAATGTAATGTAAATATAAATCCTTATAATAATATTTTTAGTTATTGTTTCAATAGTTCCTTATACAGTGTAAGTGAGCACTGAGGTAGTTATATGGTTGGTTATGGTTCCAAATATTATGCTGATGACAAACCTCATTTGGCACGCTCTTTGTATTTATATATCTAATGTACACGTTACATGTTACTTTTAGTGGCGTGCGCGTCGTACTTACAATTGTCTTTAAAGAGCGTTTCTGTAATTGTACATAGTCTCACAATTCTATAATTCTTTAATACGATTTTAAAAAACGCGTGCGGATCTGCGGGTACAGCTAGTATTAGTATATAGATTATAGCCCCTGCCCGGACTTCGTCCGCAGGTAATGGTTCTCTGGATTAACGCTGACACAGCAGAAACTCTAAAAAAATCTCGATTTTGAAACATTTTTCATCTGTGCTCCGCTCCTACTGGCCTTAGTGTGATGATATATATTCTATAACCATTCTCGACGAATGAGCTATATAACACTGAAAGAATTATTCAAATCGGACCAGTAGTTCCTGAGATTACCCCTTACAACGCCACAAACTCTACCTCTTTATAATATTAGTATAGATGATAGTGTTATATATTTGTTGAATCCGAACTTTCACAATTTGCTCTGTAACAATAGAAATTGAATAAATGAAATTGAAATTGGAAATTCTGGAGTGAGTCGCGTGCCTTTGGTGACGAGACAATAGCATAGTATTTGGGCATTTACTACATTCCGTCGGGTAATACCATGCTAATGTTAAAACTTATCGGCGTGTTCCAATAGCTGTAGTTTAGAACGAGTTCACCCTTTCCTCTACTTAGGCCACAAGAACATCTAACATAAGGTGAGATGATTATCGAAAATTAAATCTACGAAGCATATAAAAAGCGGAGGCAACGACGTGGCATATAGGAGCACTCTACGATAAATAGTAACTGCGGTATGTTGAAGTCTTATAACCTTACTTTCAAATAGGTCTATTTAATATGACTTTAAATTCCTTATTGTAACTATTGTTTCTAATATTGAATCTAGGTTCCTAGACCAAAAAAAATCTGACAGTATATGTAGCCAATCTCATTTTCCCGATAAGTTCACGGAAGCGTTTTGCGATTTATAGCAAATAGTATCGATTTTATTTTAATTGTTAAATTCCGTGTCTTCTATCGTTTTGAAAGTGCATGTACCAGCATGAAACCATAAAAATAATTACTTTCGTGAACGCAATTAGCGCGTGCCTCGTGAAATTGTAAAAGGAGATCGCTTGTGAATATCTTCATAACTTAATATGAGCTCTCGCAATTTAATCAGTAATTTCACGGCATTTTAAACAAAGCAAGTAATAAATAAATTATTGTCCAGAGTTACTGGATAAAAGCAACTTCTGATCGGTTACAGTGGAATATTTTTTGGTAGATAGATTAAGAACCTTTTATGGGAATTAACCCGTCGCCCGAAATATTGTAGATAGATGATGTAATATTAAATACTCTTTAACCCGTCTGTTTGTCATCGTGGATCAGGGTGTGATTGCTTTGGGTGTAATTTTTAAGGTTTTTTTTCCTAGAATTAATGTGAACTTATCTGATAAGTTTGTTTTCGATGACTTGAATAAAAGAACTCGTAAAATACATGGAAATTACAACGGGAAACTTGTATTGGCATCTAATTTCTATTGTTTAGCCTTTCGCGTATGGCTGAATTGTAAAAAAAAAGTATTTAGTAAGTTTATTTTGTACTAATACGCATCAAAACAAACATATACAACATTTGAGTTTTTGGCGGGATCTTGGAATGTCATGTAGTGGACTTTATTTTATTCATAATCCTGTGGTACTTGGCACCATATTTTGTAATATTGGTGGTATTTTACGTGATATAGTTTGGTTATTGTGCAGAAGTGAGGTCGATCGGAAATAACCACGGAGCATGGATTCTGACTTGCCACAAAAAACTCCCTAGAAAGTTCTAACAACACGGCCACCATTTTGTTAGTTCATTGAAATGGTCGCAAGAAACGTGTAATATTATTAACTATTCGACAATGGCAGTAATAGTATACTAGAAGATTAGTTGCCAAAAATAAAATAAATAAAAAATAACATTGGTTGTTTATAAATCGGTAAAAAACACCTGCAATGAAAATCCCAAGCAATAAGTACACTTTGTATGTGTCATCATGATTTGGTTAGAGATATAGGTATACGTACTCGTATACAACTGATTATTATTAGTAAAACATCTGTATACCTAATCATTAAATGTATCCGTATTCTCATTATTGTACAGCTGAATTCTGTAGTTTGTAACTTTCTGTCGTTTGTACACAAATTATGTATTTATTTATGAAAAAAAATCCCTAAAGGAATTTACATTCGTAGTATTCTATAAAGTTCATCATCTAAATTTACTTTATATGTTAAAAATAAAAAGTAAAAGTAGTTAAAAGTTAATATGAAAGCAAGAGTTATAAAAATATTGTAATTAAAATCAATGTAAAAATAAAAATAATGGAAAATAACTATGTATGTACATAAATAAAGCCTCACTAAATTAATTTGAACATATTTGTACGAGTTTTCCTAATAAAATATATAAAATAATTAAATACATAAGGGTGTATACTCAAAAAAAAAAGAACTCATTCATTATTGACAAATCAGACAAATTCTATAATTAATTTGACATTGAAATAAAAAAAAACACCATGTTTATAAAAAAGGTTATTTGTTGTGTAATATCCTCCTTTGACTTGGGTAATTATCATCTCAAGTCATTTTGTTTTACTTATTCAAATAGTATAATCAAATAAGGGAAAAAACAAGGTCAAATTCGGAATAGAAAACAACTTATTATATATTTATATATATATATTACTGGCAACTGTTCGTGACTTCATCTGTGCTTGTATCCTTTTAAATCATGATACATTATCATTGTATATTTTAAAGATTTACAGCACACACCCATAAACTCTCGGATGGGAGTTTTTGGCGGGATTTAAGTCTGTCATGTGTGGATTTTATATTTTATCCATAATTTGTGTTACTTGACTCTATATTGTGTAAAATTGGTGGCGTTTTATGTAATATTGTTTGTTTATTATGCATAAGTGAAGTGAATGGAAAATAATACCACGGACCATGATTTCTGAGATGCAACAAAAACTCTATGGAAAGTTCTGACAAGATGGCCACCATCTTGTTCATTGAGATTATATCAAGAAACTTGTAATATCGATACTCACTTGACAATGGCAGTAATAGTCTACAAGAAGACTGGTTGCCAAAAATGGAATAGAAGAAGAACTTGTAATACTATTAACTACTCGACAATGGCAGGGATAATCTAAAAGATTGATTGCCAAAAATAAAGATTTAAAAAAAACTCGGATGGCTTAATTTTAATCAACCTACTTTTCACATATTGTGATATTTTCGCCAATTAAACTTTTTTATATACTTTACAGGGTTTAAGTGTTTCATTATAATCTCATCTGATGTTACATGACGATGTGGTCTAAGAATTTAAACGTATTAATCCTTTTTTTTCCCGAACTGACTATGCTATTGAACTGGCAAGGTGTTTACAGCTTCACCGGACTACACAATAATGGTACTGGCTCTCACGTGCAAATGCCGGAAAACATCAACATGTGCTTGGCGACATACATTCGATCTGAGGATGGTAGCTCGCCAGGTAGACTCCCTACTAGAATTCTATGGTCTCAGTACGATGTTTTCCTTCACCGAAAGCTCCGAATTAGTTGCTAGTATTCGAACCTACGTCCATCGACGCTGTGTCTGACCACGCCGTCAATCCATCAATCCAGCCATCATCGCTTCAAAATGTGTTATTTTAATGTACAAACTATATTACTCTAAATCAGTGTTTTTAAAAGTGTGGGTCGCGACCCTCAAGGGGGCTACGAAGCCTCTTTACGGAGGTCGCGAAGCTTCTATAGCGGAGTTGCAAAAGTTTGGGAAAGCTACAGCAGTAAAAAAACAATAAAGTTTTAAAAGATTTATTAAGAAAAATGTTAACTAGAGGACATAAAATCATTTGAATTAAATAAAGAGAAAACCTAATTATGAAAATGAATAAATATTTTAAATTGAATATTTGTCACAAAATAAAATACATCATCCTTCTATACCCAGAAACTTTCTCGTTAATCGTTAAAAGAGGAATAGTGTAAAAAGGTAGTTTGTTTTTTATACATATAAAATTTTTATATAAACTTTTATATAAAGTTGTTATCTCTAAATGACACTAGACTATTGTTATTATTAAATGATTACATTGTAATAAAAACCGAGCAAAGTCGCGGGCAGTTGCTTGTAAGATAACCTTTAAAACATTTATCATTTTGTAAATTGTCGGTCTCGTACAATATCGTATACGTGTTAGTGGTCAAGGTCACGAAAATCAGTTTTTTTATTTACAGTTCTTGTATCCTTTAAAATCTTGTATCCCTTGCTCTAAACAATGATATTATAACTGTATAGATACGTCATAAGCGCTTCGACAACGGCTTGTTAACTTGGTTAGTTAGTTTATTTTTGACGACTGCCACGTCAATCCGCCCCTGGTCTAAGGAACATATAACTATTTCTTTTTCACCACCGATAATGAGAATATACCATCTTACTTCCACATTATATCTAACACAGTGCGGCGTTATAATATTACCTTACGTATGTGTGCGTTATCGTGCCATTTGTTTTGTCAATATATCATATATCATATCAAGTAATAATGCTTGCATTGTTGCGTTTCGTTAGGTCAGTGAGAGCGCCGGAAGCCCACCTCTCCTCCCGCCAAACTTAGACTGGTAACGCACTTACGACTCCCCTGGTATTGCTAGTATCTATGGACGGCTAGGAACACTTACGATCAGGTGACCCGTCTGTTTGTTTGCCTCCTATAATATATATAAAGAAACCAATAAACAAAAAACAGCCCAAATAATAGCTGGTGACATGAGATAAATAGTAAAACTATCGGCCAATAATGTTATAAAGATAGAGCGTGTAGAGTGGGAAGTGGTTTGCCATGATTATTATGGTAGGTCAATGAATTGTATCCTACTCTTTCTAAAGTTATTTATTTACTAAAAATGTTATAATTAATAAGAAATCTTACTCATTAACTAGAAAAGTGACTATTTAGTAATACTAATGGTCGTTTGATCGAAATATATACCATAATGATTTTGTTTAAGTTTATATATCACCAGCCGACCCGTGCCCACTTCGTTGGGCGGAAATACGTAAGCGTGGAATGGTTATTTTGCGCTTAAACGCAGCGGAAGCTCTGAAAAGGAAAAAATACCCCGATTTTGCAACATTCTTCATTGCTGCTCCGCTCCTATGTGTCTTAGCGTGATGATATATAGCCTATAACCTTCCCTGATAAATGAGCTATATAACACTGAAAGAATTTTCCAAATCGGACCAGTAGTTCCTGAGATTACCCCTCACAACGTCACAAACTCACAAACTCTACCTCTTTATAATATTAGTATAGATTGAGGATTTTTTGGCAAACAGTAAAGAAGACGTATGGATCATGAAGTATGACCAATAGAGACTTCAAATAGCACGCGTACTCTCGTCGATGGAATGGAAGAAACGAGCTGTTTCCATTTTTTAAAATTGATAACACAAAAACTCTTTGGTTATTACCAAACAAAAAATAAAAATAAAATCGGTTGACAAACAAACACAATTAAGAGAAAGCGGTACGGAACTCTTTTGTCTTCGTCTATTTATATATAGACTGTCGTTACAATAATGTTCATTTCTCTTTGTGCATCATTTAGTTAAACGTAAACTAGTTGTAGCGTATTATGATAAATCTCAAGGATTATGCACAGTCTTTGTCTTTTCCAATGCACGACTAATTAATGTAGTATTTTATTTGCGTTTGAATTATATGCGTTATAGGCAAGAATTATTCTACAACAATTAAACGTTTTTAATGTCGCGATCCCATCACTGTACGACTTATCAAATCTTTATATCCGCCTGTTACATAAGAACATACGGCCAGTGATATTATAAGCCTTTTTACTTAGAACCGGTGGTAGTTTTGTCGTTCATAAGCGCCTTATTAGGACCTAAACTGAATAAAGTATATTTGATTTGATTACTTTTTTTTAATTTGTTTAGCTTTTTTTACTATATCAGCTCCATAGTAAACGTAACTTTATTTACACGTTGAATATCTTAAATAAAACACATTATTACAGCTAATATAAACTACTAGAGCGTCATTAATGACGACTCAACATATTAAATAAATTCAGTGCTTCAATACTATTAGGTTTGGATAATAACCCATGAAACATTCCAATATCTTGTAAATCCCAAGTTAAGAGTCGACATCAGTAACTGTCTTTAGGGTAACTAACACGCAGTGGAAGCCCTCAAAAGGAAATAAAAAACGATTATGAAACATTCTTCATTGGTACTCCGCTCCTATTGGTATTAGCGTGATGATATATAGCTTTCCTAGATTAATGAGCTATATAACATTGAATAAATTTTTCAAATCTGATCAGTAGTTCCAGATATAACCCCCTGCAACTTTACAAACTTTACCTCTTTATAATATTATTATAGAAGATACGGCGATGATACGTATTTGTTTTCGTTGTTGTGGTTTTAAAAAATCATTTATGTGTTTAATTCGCACGAAAAAAGAATCCTCGATTTGATTGTGTTTATTACTTTCTTTTACTATGTTATTATTAACTCTATATTTTGCCATCCAAGGCCTCATATTGAAAGTTTCGTGAACGCGTCTTATTTTTTCAAAACTTTGCTATTTCCGGAGTTGAGATACTATGACGATATAGTCATAAACTACTTGAAGGTGCAAGATGATTTTTAAACAAATTTTCGCAAATGTAAACTTATTTATGTAGTTCTAAGTATTCTACTTATTTATACAGCCAATTAAACATTTGTTTAAATAAATCAATAGAACAAAACATTGGCTTCATCAAAACAATCTAAAACAAACGTGAGTTAATTTTTTTTTCGTAATTACAATAAAGTGTTTTATATCCTTGTGTTCTTGGCGGTTCTTCACAGAAATAATTAGTGTTTTTAAAAGATCTCGCGGAATATTTTACGTTCGTGTATAAATATTAAATTTATAGCACTGTAATCGTTCTATGGAATAGATTTGTTGCAAATACTGCTCTTTCCAATTTATTCCGTACTAGCGGACGACGTCGTCTCGCCCCGATAATAAAAAAACGTTGACATATTATATACCTAACCCTTCCTCATGAGTCACTTTATCTACTGGGGAAAACCGCATGAAAATCCGTTCAGTAGTTTTTGAGTTCATCGCGAACAGACAGACGTGGTAGAGGATTTTTTTTAAATAATTTGTAGTGATGGTTCTAATGCTGTTAAATTTATGTCACGTATTCCAACCTCTGCGAAACACTAGAACTATTGACAATGCGTTGCTAAATACTAGAACTATTGATAACGCGCTGCTGAGCACTACAATTATTGACAATCCGATGCTAAATACTAAAATTATTGGTAACGCGCTGCTGAACACTAGAACTATTGATGCAATGCGCTGTTGAGCGTTATCTTCCAGTAAAATGAAGTTTTCGCCCACAAATCCATTATAAAGTTCAAATTAGATTACGTACAGGATTTGAATGTTAATATACTAAGCATTTAAGACGATGCGCTGTAAAATTTAAGTCGTTTGTGAACACTGTATTCTGTAGACTATGTGAGTTAGAGATACCGTTTAATTGTAAAAACATGTTTGAAATACGAAGGTTGATTATGACAAGTTATGTGTAATGTTATTAATAGTCAAGTATAGATTTATATACCTTTATAAATCTATGAATATTAATTCATCGGCAATGAATCATGGATTGATTCTGCCTTGTTCCGTTGTTGTATGAGCTGTGTTTGCCTTTTTTAAATTATCATTAAAAGTTGTATAAGACACATTCTAATAAGCAATATATGTAATACATAATATTTTTTGTTTTAGCGAACCATATATTCCTCAAAATTTGACTGGTCTATCGATGGCGTTGGTTAAAAATAAATCAGCGCCAATGGATGTTGTTCGGATTGAAACCAAGACGAAAGTAAGTTACTATACTCTGATATATATCCCACGACGGTAGCAAACCAGCATGCGGGCCGCCTGATGTAAAGTGGTCAACGCAGCCTATGGACGCTTGTAACATTAGAAGTGTCAAAACATAATATATAACATGCGTAATAACGAAGATCTATGTATTAATAATTATATTTGATTGTATATTTTATTTTAATGTCAAAACAAGGCAAACGACCATGTGGGTCACCTGTTGTTAAGTGATCACCACCGTCTATAGACACTAGCAACACCAGGGGCCTCGCAAGTGCGTTTCCAGCCTGTGTATGGGGGATCTAATCGTAAGTGATTTTACGTACGCCCAGATAGAAGGCATCTCTAGGTCCCTATGTAGATCAACTCTCCGGACGTACCACGGGGCACCGGTCACTTTACGTAAAACGCGGTTTTGAAGAACCTGCAACTTATGAAAATTATCTTTCGACATATGCGCAAAAACGGGACTGCTATATGTCATCACTGGGCGGATACACGTCTTATACAAAGTGAGCTTGTGTCTGAGGGACATCTTACTCCTATGACAAAACAACGGATGGAGGCGACCTAAGACCATAGCGGCTTTATTTCGCACTCTGTATCTATATGTGACTCGAAATTCAAATGTTTATCTAATGTGGTATTGACAATCCGATGCTAAATACTAAAACTATTGATAACGCGCTGCTGAACACTATAACTATAGACAGTACGATGCTAAATACTAGAACTCTTGACAACGTGCTAATGAACAGTATAGAACTATTGATACAATGCGCTGTTGAGCGTTATCTTGCAGTAAAATGAAGTTTTCGCTCACAAATCCATTATAAAGTTCAAATTAGATTACGTACAGGATTTGAATGTTAATATACTAAGCATTTAAGACGATGCGCTGTAAAATTTAAGTCGTTTGTGAACACTGTATTCTGTAGACTATGTGAGTTAGAGATACCGTTTAATTGTAAAAACATGTTTGAAATACGAAGGTTGATTATGACAAGTTATGTGTAATGTTATTAATAGTCAAGTATAGATTTATATACCTTTATAAATCTATGAATATTAATTCATCGGCAATGAATCATGGATTGATTCTGCCTTGTTCCGTTGTTGTATGAGCTGTGTTTGCCTTTTTTAAATTATCATTAAAAGTTGTATAAGACACATTCTAATAAGCAATATATGTAATACATAATATTTTTTGTTTTAGCGAACCATATATTCCTCAAAATTTGACTGGTCTATCGATGGCGTTGGTTAAAAATAAATCAGCGCCAATGGATGTTGTTCGGATTGAAACCAAGACGAAAGTAAGTTACTATACTCTGATATATATATATCCCACGACGGTAGCAAACCAGCATGCGGGCCGCCTGATGTAAAGTGGTCAACGCAGCCTATGGACGCTTGTAACATTAGAAGTGTCAAAACATAATATATAACATGCGTAATAACGAAGATCTATGTATTAATAATTATATTTGATTGTATATTTTATTTTAATGTCAAAACAAGGCAAACGACCATGTGGGTCACCTGTTGTTAAGTGATCACCACCGGGAGAGGGAGAGGAGAGAGGAGAGGGAGAGGAGAGAGGAGAGGGAGAGGAGAGAAGGGAAAGGAGGTGGGACTCCGGCGCTTTCACTGACCGAACGAAACGCAACAATTCAAGCACTATTACTTCACGTCGGTGTTCTGTGAGAGGATGGTATTACCCCGGGATAGCGGACCCATTCATGCTGAAACTAGTAATAGCTACAGCGTGGCACTACCACCCCCAAGAAGGTTATTATTTGTACGACATACGTTATCTCAGTTTTCACCAGTATTACGAAGATTTAGCTTCGAATTCTTGGAACTGAGTTGGAGCTAACGGTGAAGGAAGACACCGTGATGAAACCATGGCATAGTTTTAGTTCTTTTTAAAGCCCTTCTGTCTACCTACCACAACACTTGGAGACGTGATCTGGGAGTTGCATTTGCGAGCTTACATTTCTGGCTTTAGCACGTTTTACCATCTTAGACCAGCTCATCATTTAATATCAAATGAGATTTGGGCCAAATTAAAGTATATTATTACGGATAGGAGGTGGCGACTATTAGTGTGGGTCTAAAACACTTTTCATTATTTGTTCTTTACTTACCAAGAAAATATTGAACAAAATGACGAAAAAAAAACTGGTAAAGTTTGAATTCTTAAAATTAATACTAAGAGCCTGTTCAGATGAAGAGATTTACGCGCGAATCGAGTCACGCGTTTCATAATATATTGCGTCCAGATACCGCGTATTACGCGCGTTTATACCCTAAGAAACGTCGCATACGTCGTATGGATAGACGACTGACGACTAGGCCACAGACTCGCGCGTAGTACTGGACGCAGCAATGGGGCCCGAATATCTTGAGGCGCTAGTCGACTCGCGCGTTCACGAGATACTAGAGCTACATATATCCCGTCTAGATGGTGCGACGCGTTTCCTAACTCGCGTGCAATGAGCGAGACTCTCGACTCGCGCGTCGTACGCGCGAGCGCCGCGCGCCTCAAGATATTCGGGCCCCATTGCTGCGTCCAGTACTACGCTCGAGTCAGTGGCGTAGTCGTCAGTCGTCTATCCGTACGACGTATGCGACGTTTCCTAAAACGCCTCATCTGGACTCTAAGAGGTGGCTCATCGTGATTTTTAATTTTACATATAAAAAACACCTGGCTAGGTACCGTCCTGAAGTTGAAAATCTGTCGTCAACTACTTGTTGGTGTGTTCAGACAGTTGCACTTGAGAACTAGTTAGGTTTAGACAACACTGCATTATCATTTAACCCCTTTTTTTAACATGGGGAAATCCTTACGGATTCCCACCCTAACCGGGCAGCTGCACTGTTACTTGTTCGGATTAAAACCCCATGGTGCCTTCAATCAACTATAGGCCGGGGAGCAGGAGCTGCCCAACTGGCACGGCGTCTACTCCCCATCTTTTAACCCCTCGCCTGAGTTTTTAAAACGCAAATCTCAAAATGACGGATAGTGCTTTTAAATAACTAGCCATTTTTGTTTACATTATAATTGTACATTACACAGTTTGTTAATGTTCGAGTTTTTCAAATTTTTAATAAATTTAGTGTTTTTTTTAAACGTGTGCTGCCAACAGTCTGTTGACCAGTGCATCAAAAGGTCTACATTTGTTTGTATAGAGCTTAAATCCTTATGGTTTTGGATAGTCCAGGAGTTAGCATCAGATGAAATTGTGGTCAAACGCTAAACCTATAAAGAATAAAAAAAGCTTAAGAGGACTTTTTTTATTATTTTTTTATGTGAAACATCTATAGGCGCGGGTATACCTGATTTTGGCATGGTGCGACGTGGCAACGCAAAACACGATCTTTGCACTATTAACGAAATACTCAAAAACATTTGCAACCCTATGTGTATAAACATAAGTTTCAAATTGTTTTGTCGGCCATTCGTTCTACTAGAGTTACGAGGCACGCGCCGACAACCTAGCGCCCTTTGATAAATGCCGCCTAACACACCGCGCCTGCACCTAGTTGAATTTTTGTATTATGTATTTAATAAAAATGAATATTTATGTAATAAAATAAATAAACAGTCATTATTTTATGGAACAAATTTGTAATGCCTTATCTTTTCATTATGCCATAGCTGATTCCTGTCGTAATCAGTTAGTTTATGCATATAACTTATAAAAAACAATTTCGATGTGTCACATCTGCCAGGTGTCCCGTGACGGCTCAAATTTTTATTAAAGAACCACAGTTGTATTGTACATCTCACATTACTCGCCATTGGTTTACATTGAACTGCGCTTTTACTTATCGGTTAATGTCGTCACATTGTCCATCTTCAATAAAGCACAAAGTTTATAATGTCTACATTAATAACCCCATGGTGCCTTCAATCAACTATAGGCCGGGGAGCAGGAGCTGCCCAACTGGCACGGCGTCTACTCCCCATCTTTTAACCCCTCGCCTGAGTTTTTAAAACGCAAATCTCAAAATGACGGATAGTGCTTTTAAATAACTAGCCATTTTTGTTTAATTATATTTTTATATTACACAATTTGTTATTTGTTGTGGTATTTTTTTTAAACGTGTGCTGCCAACAGTCTGTTGACCAGTGCATCAAAAGGTCTACATTTGTTTGTATAGAGCTTAAACCCTTATGGTATTGGACAGTCCAGGAGTTGAAAGTCCATCAGATGAAATTGTGGTCAAACGCTAAACCTATATAGAATAAAAAAATACCAAGAGGACCTTTTTTATTATTTGTTTATGTGAAAAATCTATAGGCTAAATCTGATTTTGGCTTG
The DNA here is from genome assembly GCA_015888305.1 of Antheraea pernyi. Taxonomy (NCBI): domain Eukaryota; kingdom Metazoa; phylum Arthropoda; class Insecta; order Lepidoptera; family Saturniidae; genus Antheraea; species Antheraea pernyi. The sequence goes on along the minus strand of MU159618.1, from coordinate 44,690 downwards.
GCACGACGTGGCGGCGCAAAACACGATATTTGCACTATTAACGAAATACTCAAAAACATTTGCAACTCTATGTGTATAAACATAAGATTCAAATTGTTTTGTCGGCCACTCGTTGTACCAGAGGTACGCGGCATGCGCCGACAACCTAGCGTCCTTTGATAAATGCCGCCTAATACACCGCGCCTGCGCCTTGTTGAATTTTTGTATTTAATAAAAATGAATATTTATGTAATAAAATAAATAAACAGTCATTATTTTCTGGAACAAATTTGTAATGCCTTATCTTTTCATTATGCCATAGCTGATTCTTGTCGTAATCAGTTAGTTTATGCATATAACTTATACAAAACAATTTTGATGTTTCACATCGGCCAGGCGTCCCGTGACGGCTCAATTTTTTATTAAAGAACCACAGTTGTATTGTACATCTCTCATTACTCGCCATTGGTTTACATTGAACTGCGCTTTTACTTATCGGTTAATGTCGTCACATTGTCCATCTTCAATAAAGCACAAAGTTTATAATGTCTACATTAATAACATCATTGAAACTTTGATCGATTTGAGCATTTTGCCGCATCCGTATATTATGCGAACTAAACAAAGAAGTTAAACTACAGGGTGAATTCAACTAGCGATAATAAAGTAATTGAGTAGATCCGTCAAAACAATTGCTGCGTGCTCGATTTGCGGGCACGTTCTATTAGAGTAACATCTTTTGTTTCATTTTAATGTTACGCTTACGCTTTGTTTACTGTATAAAAATAGAAAATTAACCAGATTTATTATTTGCACTACGATTTCATCCGTTTGTGTAAAATGATACACAAAAATCGTAATTTTAGGTTTTAGCGTTTGACGACAGTCTCATCTAATATTATTATTTATTTTTACATCAGAGGAGGCAAACGAACAGGCGGGTCACCTGATGTTAAGTGATTACCGCCGTCCATAGACAGTAACAACAGCAGGGGAGTCGCAAGTGCGTTGCCAGCCTGTGTTTGGGGGGAGTGACTCTCACTGACCGAATAACACGCAACAATGCAAGCACTGTTACTTCACGTCGGTTTTCTATGAGTTTCTATAGTACCCCGGGCGAGCCGACCCATTCATATTGAAACCAGCATCAGCGTGGCTCTACCACCTAAAAAATATTAAATAACGATATAGTCTAAGATGGTACACAATCTAAACTTAGTGGGAGGCTAGTTCTCAAATGAAGTTGCCGAAACACCCCAACAGGTGTTGGGCTATAGATTTTCAACTCGAGGGTGATAACTAGCCAGGCTAGTAAATCTTAATTATGTAATATTGTAGTAAAACCTCGGTAAGTCAAACTTAAAGGTAGACGTAAAAAAGTGTTGCAGAGATAATGTTTAAAGTAAATATTAACTTCTATTTGCAATATTCTCAAATCCGGCACGTTACTTATTTATTTTACTTATTTTTTCATCGAACTGTAAACATTAATCATTTAAGATAATGCATTTGTAAAAGTAATAGAGATCAATATAATTAGACTTATAGAAGGATAATGTTTACTGAAATGCCTCGTAACAATTGCAAATTTTAATGCAAGATATTGTCGTGGGAATTTGAAGTAATCTAAGTATTGTAGTTTAAAGGGATGGTAATAAGGATCGCTTTCAAATTGTAGAAGTTTTCAAATTATACAGCTTCGACTTATCAAGGTTTTTATTACAGTATCGTTCTACTAAATGAATTGATTCATATTTAGAGGTTTATAAATGCTTTATAATATTGATACAGCTAATCGTCCGTTATCTACTTGATCGCAGATAATGTTTTCCTTCTTATCAGTCGGTTGGGGCTTACTCTCCGACATCGATATTGAAAGTGAGAGATTACGAGCAATCGGCGGTCAACGATTCGCAGTTTGGGCTGTTGCTAGAATACTCGGTTTGAGGAGGTACAAAGGTGTAGTGAGTTATTCTAAAATAAAGGATGTGAGTAATCTTCCTAAACCGAAACAGCCGGTCACCCTAAGTCACAGCATTAGCCAGGATGGAGCGCTCGACTCCCCAGAGGCGGAAGCATTTATCGACTGCGACGAAAATTCTGAAGTGTTTACTAGTGTGGTGAATGGAAAACAACATAAGAGAGTCGATTCATGGTATTCGGTGAATTCCCGAAGGAGTGCGTATTACAGCACGCGTGGGTCTGAATATCACAGTGTAACAAGTGGTGGGTCGGAAAATATGCGATCCCCAGTCCACGCTTGTATGCACGGTCCAGCATCGCATTTACCCTCACTTGTATCACAATTACCATCGCATTGGGTTCATGAAGAAGGTGAATTTGTTATGGTCCATGTTTCATATCAGTCGTATATAGGAGAAGATTTTCTGTTTGCCCCTCGTTCGCAGCTCTCTGACGGGGTCATGTGGATGCTTATTATAAAAGCGGGTATTACGAGACCCCAGCTGCTATCATTTATGCTTGGTATAAGCAATGGTACACATGCAGACATCGATAATGAGTATGTTAAAATGGTTCCTGTTAGTGCGTTCAGGATAGTTCCAGAAGGAACTAATGGAAATCTCACAGTAGATGGAGAATTAGTGGAATATGGACCTATACAAGCTGAGATATTCCCTAATATAGTTAACCTTTTGGTGCCAGATTTGATATAACACAAGAAAAAAATTGTGATTTGAAGTTTCATAATGACTGATTTAATTATTTTTAGCATAAAACCGAGCCGATATCTGTGTAATAACAGATAAAAACCTATAAATATAATTCTTCTTTACAATCGTAATATTTGGTTGTGTAGAAAATTGCTAAAAAAATTAACTACCAAAGTTGTAAAGTGGTAGAAAAAAAGCATTCCATGAATGTTGTGAGATTTATTTAAATATTTTATTTGAGATTGGTTCAAATATGGATGTGATAATAATTTTATAAGAAACGGTAATATTTTATATTTGCAACTAGTCAAGTTGTAGCACATAATTATTAGTGCCAAAAATTCTGCACTCTAAACATTCAATTAATGATCCATAAATAAATAATAGGGATTATTTTAAATGTTTCCTATTTTTTTACTTACTATATCTAAGAGTGATACTACAGAGTAGCTATAAATAGCTTAAAGCAATTGATTATTATTCATATTGCATTATTCAGACTTCAATTTGTTGTTTTTTTTATTTATTTACACATTATGATAATTATCATATTTGCCTTCAGCCTTGCCAGAGAACTAAATGTTTGATAGGTAATAGGGTTTTATGCAATTTGTATATCATTTTTTTTATTTAACAGTACAATTACTGTTTTGATTGTATTGTTATAACATAAACTTGCCTATAGGCTGTATCGATTTATTTTTATTGTAAGCCTATAATAGGTATAACATTTAAGTGGGATGGGTTGTTCAATAACTTAATTAATTTAGCAGTATTATGTAATATAATTTTATTAAATTTCTGTGATAATAATTATTCTGCCATAATATTGAACTGGAAATACTTATTAATTATGTAAATTGTCCAGAACTCAGTTTGCCTAATTGTGATAATAATATTTGTAAAACGTTCATATATATATCATGTCATATTTATTTGTAAAGAATATTAAAAAACTTACATAATTATCTGTTCGAAAAAGCTTAGCTATGTCAAAATTATTTAATTAAAGTGCATAAACTTCAGTTGTTATCATATTTATTGCTTTTATTTGTTGTGATTTATTAAATTTTATAAATGTATGATAAAAGTCCCTTAAAAAATAAAGAGAAACAAAGAACTGGAAATACTTATTAATTGTGTAAATTGTCCAGAACTCAGTTTGCCTAATTGTGATAATAATATTTGTAAAACGTTCATATATATATCATGTCATATTTATTTGTAAAGAATATTAAAAAACTTACATAATTATCTGTTCGAAAAAGCTTAGCTATGTCAAAATTATTTAATTAAAGTGCATAAACTTCAGTTGTTATCATATTTATTGCTTTTATTTGTTGTGATTTATTAAATTTTATAAATGTATTGTCCAATCACTAATTTTAATATGATTTAAGATCTAACAACTGTACAATACTAAGGGAAAGGCACAATGTCACCAACAATTTTTTTTTTATTAAAAAAAATGTGAGTATATAGAAAACTGAATAAAGTTGATTAGTGAAATTTATTCAATGCATGAGATGTTTCTGTGGTATACATTCCGGACTTAAGATTTTTTCATACTTATTAGTGCAAATTAAAGTATACATATACCAGTGTATACTTAGGTATGTAATGGGAATAGGAAAGAGATTTTAACTAAATTGAATATTTCAATCATAGTAGGCATATTGTAAGTAAAATGTATTTCAAGATCATATTTAAAAGAAATGTTATTAATAAACAGATATTACATAATGTTTTGTTTTATTTTTCAATATCGATAATATTAAAGGGTATAGTTGAAAAAAAATTGTGATTTGGACATTAAAAAAAAACTTTAAATCATACAAAATTTATTATGTATCATAAACAATCTTGTCTATCATTTAAAAAATAATAAAGACCATCTGAACACCAAATCATTTAACTTATGCAAATAATTATATTTTAACAATCCTTACATACTATTTTCAGTAAAATTGTGAGCTCTCAATTTAGGCAGCATTTATAACAGTCTTTGTAATTGTACATTATTTATTAATTTATTTTAGTTTTAATGAATCTAGACTATCAAGTAGGTTTTGTACTTCCGAGTCTACCTGCTCACGAGTGCTAACTTGTTCAAGCCTCTGTCGTAAAGATTCTAGTTCCCCGGCATCAGCTTTCTGAATTTTCATATATTTTAACATCATTTCGACAACCATACAAATTTCACCGATTAACTGTCTAGTCTCCTCAAAGTGCCCTGCTCCACTTGGTCTCATCTGAATCAGTTTCAACTTGCTCTGTGCCAGTTGTATGGGATTTCTACCTTTTTTATCATGAGAGCTAACATCTGTACCAGCATCTAGTAGTTCTATGACTACTGGTATATGATTGATACAGGCTGCCAGGTGAAGTGGAGTATTACCAAGTGTATCTTTAATATTTGGATTGGCACCATATCTTATAAGAGTTCGTACAACATTAACGTAACCTCGGCAGGCGGCCAGATGCAACGGGCTTCTTTTATGTTCGTCAGAGGAATTTGGGTCAGCTCCAGACTCTAGAAGCTTTTCTACTAGTTCAGTGTTATTTGTTGATGCGGCAAAACGTAGTCTCTGATTCCTAGAAGCGCATATTATACGACCATACCTGTACTTCAAACGACAATGTCTTGCCTTTGTGGAACATTTGACCTTGCCGACGTGATCGTGAGGTTCTTCTAAAAAATCAAGCGGCATAGGTTGACCAGATTGGCTTATTGGTATAGCGGGCGGATTAAATTCTATCACACACTGAGAGTGATCAAATAGTGGATTGTCGCTGCTTTCATTACTCGTGTCTACTCCTGAATCTGTCATCATGAATATAACGTGTTCTTTCAAGTCCTAATTATAAATAACTCATTTCTTATCTGTAAAGAAAATTCACTTTCTGCTTCAGAATGTTACCAAACTCTTGAATAAGTGTATAAAACTAAACTTGTTTTTGTAACTAATATGTGAAAAATGAAATCACAACTAAAATTGCTAGTGTTGCTAGTAAACACTATAGAGAACGTTATTTGTACAATATTCACCAAACTTTTTGACGTCTGATAAAGTAGCACAGAACATAAAGTAAGGTAAAATATGTGTTATATAATATGTATGACATCAATATAACTTAAGAATAAATAAAAGCTAATTTTGAATTTCTATATTTTTTAACTTTGTTTTCTATGAAACTCTTGATTGGCTTATTGGTATAGCGGGCGGATTAAATTCTATCACACACTGAGAGTGATCAAATAGTGGATTGTCGCTGCTTTCATTACTCGTGTCTACTCCTGAATCTGTCATCATGAATATAACGTGTTCTTTCAAGTCCTAATTATAAATAACTCATTTCTTATCTGTAAAGAAAATTCACTTTCTGCTTTAGAATGTTACCAAACTCTTGAATAAGTGTATAAAACTAAACTTGTTTTTGTAACTAATATGTGGAAAATGAAATCACAACTAAAATTGCTAGTGTTGCTAGTAAACACTATAGAGAACGTTATTTGTACATATTCACCAAACTTTTTGACGTCTGATAAAGTAGCACAGAACATAAAGTAAGGTAAAATATGTGTTATATAATATGTATGACATCAATATAACTTAAGAATAAATAAAAGCTAATTTTGAATTTCTATATTTTTTAACTTTGTTTTCTATGAAACTCTTGATTATATTACGCGCAAGCTCGCCGCGGACAAAAATATTGACAAGGACTGTATATGACGGAGTGATTAATTAGGGCATTTGTATACTAACTGGGCAATATTAATAATAACACATTTAATCAGGCTACATAATTAATTATTATCATATTAGTGATCTAGGGTATGTACTAGATTATATTGCATGAATAGAGCGAATAAAGCGAACGAGTGGCATCTTCCTATAATACTTATACTATTTGGTGGCGTTACAGAGTACTTTGTATTATAGGAAAGGTGGCGTTGTTGGCGAATGCCAGAAAAAAATTGCCATATAAAATTCACATTTTACAGTTTCCAGTATCATTAAACATAATCTCAAAATTTGAAAATTATAGTTTTTCAAAACGAAAAATTTAAATAAGTATTATTTACGTAGTCAGATTACACTTATAATTATTCATATTGGGTGGACAGCATAAATAGTGCATGGATGAATTACTTGGTCCATAATCAGGGATGCAAAACATGAACAATGTGTCGTTCTTACATATCGATGTTTTGAGAACGATATTGAAACTCCCGAAATTGTCAATACATCGCTTTATATAAACGATGTTTTTCTCATATGTACATGTTTATTACAACTCTTCACACTCTTATACAAGGAGATGTTTTATAAATGTAGGATGACGTGAAAGCTTTATTTCCTGAGTTTCATAAATTGGCGATAATATATTTGCTTATTGTAACCAAGTCGATATTCGGTAAGCGGTTGATTTTAGAAACTGTGGCACCGATTACCCGAGGATGGAACAGCTTACTAGGCATAGGGTTGAAAATAATATTGATTTTGATTGTATTTCACGAAATAACTATCAGTTATATTGTTGTAATGTACATTCTCATCATATTTATCTTTGTTTAATTTTTTTTATAAAACATTGAAAGCCTCAATATATCGTTTATAAACATCGACGGTGCGAACATTTGTTTTCTAATGAAAACATATGGCAACGTGGATGTTTTTTATGAACAACATTGCATAGCTATCCATAATAGATTTGTACTCTTTGATAACGTTTTACGTCCTTTAAGGTAGATGAATTTTATAAATAACGAAATACTACAATCTCTGTCCCGGAAAAAGTAGTGCCATAATTGTAATTGTAATTTCATCATCAATGTATACTGAACACTAATACACTCATCTTCAACTACCTACCCATACACTCTCCCATATAAAACAAAACTACACACTCACCCCCCAAACATCTATACTTGTATCTAGATCTTTATTAAATCAATTTTGTTCACTCCCTAATAATAAAAATTGTTATAATTTTTGTACTTCGTAATTGACCTATTGAATACATTGCATTTTTTTTCTTTATTCAATAGTATTGTTAATTATGATGGACTTATATGGAATAAATAAATAAATAAAATTAATTAAGCTGTAGAAGGGAGTTTTTAGCTGAATCCTACATATTTCAAAGAAGATTGATGGCGCATGTTGATTACTACTGTGGGATCGGAATTTAGGTACAAGTAAAATATTTCGGTTTTATGGTCTTGTGACATAATTGATATTTTCGCACGTTATGTCTGTTATTGTTTAAAATCTGCAAGGCCAAGGGGTTATAATTTTGTTATAGAAATTATATATTTATATTTTGTTTGTTATTTATTTCTTGTAGTTTCGTTAGACCCACAGATTATCTAAATATTTTCTGACAAGAAACAAATAAAATTGCTGTTTACATGACAGCTGGTGTCTTGACGCTTGACATACTTGACACTTGACAGCCATATATTCGGCCTCGAAAGATATTTCATATGCGTTTATTTTTATCAACTCTACTGCGTAAATATTATTTAAAAAAATGCAACATATATCCATATTCATGGTAAGCCGATGACTATCAGTTTTTGTTGATAAACAGCTGTTTTGTCAATTATTTTATATGTAACCTATAATGTATTGCCGACAGGACATTGAAAGCTCTCGGTCATACATCGATGAGTTATATTCCCCTGACCCAGAGAAAGTTTTGAGCGCTGTAGTGATGCTGAAGAACTCGGTTATCGGTAGCAACAGACAAAAGAACTCAGTAATTCAGCAAGGAGTGGTTCCAAGGCTGCTGCAGCTGATTTCAAAAGATTCCCTCGATCCGGATATAAGACTTGAAGCAGTTATTACTATTGGTAATGTAATTTTTGTTTATTCTTTACTTCTGCGTACTTTAGTACTGTGTATTCATTATAACATTAAAATTATTTTTAATAAAAATACTTTTAGAAACATGTTTACAAATTCCATTAAACTCGATTATAAACTGGAGTCTGTGTAATAACTTAACTTCCTTGAAAAGTATGTTAACACAAAAATTAATTATTAAAACATTGAAAGTATTTGATAAGTATATTATGCATAAAGGTATGATAATATTGGATAATCCCTCATATTCTTATTTGGAATAAATACAAAATCAACAGGGGTTTGAAAAAGCTATCAGTGAATATTTGTAGTTCACTGGATAGTTTCTAATCAAAAGCTGTAGTATATATAGTCTATAAATAAAAAACAATTATAGATTGTCATGACAGGTATAATGAGATATTGCATTAATGCTGTCGGATGGAAATGGTTATCTAAATGTCTGTCAAGGTTTAATGGGCATAATGTAACAGTATATTATTACTGTAGACTGATACATATAGAACTCCTGTATTAATTACAAGAATAATTATTAGAAAGAAACTATCTTAACATTATGTTTTCTAATAATAAAATGAAATGAAATAAATAATAAGAAACTATTGAATACATCATATACACATCCAAATATAGAACATAGATAGCATTGTTAATAGTATCATAAAATATATGCATTGTTATTACAAAAAGGTTAAATAAAAAAGTTTCGTATTAAATGCACAGTGGTCGCTGAATGTTCGCCATCTTGCTCTTTTGTCAGGTTAGATTAGACTTGTGAAAAAGGATAATGTGAACTTGCCTCAGGCGAGCGCAGTGCATTTAATACGAAACCTTTTAAAGCAAGTATTCAATACTTATTTCACTGTTTTGTAATAACACAGAGAGTGTCTATTTTTAAGACATATTTTGATAAAGTTACAGCCTTTTGGACATTTTTGAATATGTACTACACTATTGACCTAGCAAGGACTTAACAGCTTCACCGGACTACTAGGGCGATCACTTAAGGCACTCAGCCGATTTTATTTTGACAACTAGCTCAAGGGTGCTCGGCACACCTCGACTTTGGCTGTTGCCTGATACATGCAATTCGCGACCTATGTGAGCTAACCTAAGCTAAAATAACTATTCATACATATATGAGTTGTTGAAACATATATGTGTACCAAGCATACATACCTCAACAACCCTTATATATATTTCGTATCGGATAATATTCTAAACTATTTCAGTAGGGAAAAAATAAAACCCTTCCACTTGCATGTGTATGCATGCATGTAGGTGGAAGTGATATGTGTAATGTTGTCGCAGTGATGTAAGATTTTGTGTCACTGTATGGTGCGAGCAGCATACTCATGGGCTCCACGCCAAGGGAATGGACCTAGGCTTGAGCTACTGCCGAGGGGGCCTAGTCTGGTGAACACTATTCAATTTCTGTTAAAAGCTTCACAACAATAACAAAATTAATTACTCTCATTTTATTGTTGTTGCTGTTATTAAATTATATTAAATTAGCTGTTTTTCTCAATTATACAGAAATTCTTCTTTATAGTTCCTATAATGCCAAGATAACTGAATCAATTATGTTATATGAAGAAAAAATTCAATGATAATTGGTCACATAAAACTTTATAACTATTCCTCTATGAAAGTAATAATACAAACATATATCTAAATTGATCATGCAATTCGCGACATAACAAAGCTAACCTAAGTTAAAGCTAAACTATTCATACATACATGAGTTGTTGAAACATGTATGTGTACCAAGCATACATATCTCAACAACTCTTATGTGTATTTTGTATAGGAAATGATTCTAAACTATTACAGTTCGATACGGGTAAAAACAAAAAGAAAAAACCCATCCACTTTTATATGTAAGCGTGTATGCGTGCACGTGTGTGGAGGTGATATGTGTAATGTTGTCGCAGTGATGTAAGATTTTGGATGGTGAAGGTGCTAGATAGATGCTTTATACTTAACACTTTATCATCATCATCAGCCTGTAAGAGACCCACTGCAGGGCCATAAGCCTCTTCCCGAAGGAAGGTATGAGCGTAACCACCATGCCAGCCCACGACGTATTGGTGATTTCAAACTCTGAACAATCCGCAGTTCTATATTTTTCCCACATACAGTAGTACTACAAGAACATTTCTCAGGTTCAGGTTTCCTCACGATGTTTTCCGTCAGCCGATAGTGTTACCAATTTAAATTAGTATGTGAATTCCGAAAAGTTCATTGGTACATGCCAGGGTTCGGACCTGAGGACATCGAAATAATACAAATATCGTAAATTGAAGTTTGACTGGGTGCCCAGCAGGGCGTGGAGCGGGTGAGAGATCCGCTTGCCCTCTACTCTGGACACCTATATATTAATGCATCTGTTTGACATGAACACCACATGCACCACCCCGCTCTATGCTCGATTTAAGCCTCCACTCTGTCTGTACACTTAATGTTTTCCTCATACTTCATAATCTGACTTTTCTTTTTACCCTTAAACCTATTGAAATATACTAAAAAGTTACAAATTGTAAACTTGTTGATTTTGGACAACACATTTTTTTTAAATATCATATAACAACAAATATTATGAGCTTGTTATTGAAATAAATTTTTATTTCAGATAGATAATAATAACCTATCATGTCTATATTTTTAATAACATATTAGTGTACATATTAAATATGTTTATAATTAAACCCGGAATGAAATATAATTACAATTAAATGCATTTAAGAAAAGACAGTTTATGTTAATGTGATAAAACTATTTCTTTTTTATTTCACACAGCCTTATGAATTCATACATTATTTTACATTCATGCCACCCACATATACATATTTTCTTATTAATTATGTCAAGATTATGAACTGAACCTCATATTTTAAGTGTTCTTTTATAAAATATTATTATGCAATCTTAGTAACCCTGTGTAAATAGTTTGTGGATCTAATTGTAAATGATCTCTTTGGTAGGTAAATGAGAATACAATAATTTGCAAGTAACGAAATTACTTCTAGAATAGCGTTCAGTGTGCATTGTCATTAATTTCATTTCATATTATTTAATTTATTTCAATAAAGAAACTGACATTTAAAAATACTTTTTTTACAGGTTCATTAGCTAAGGGCACACCAGACAATGTAGCAGCCTTAGTGGATCAAGGGGTAGCGGCAGAGTTAGTAGAGCTACTTAAAGTTGTACCGATTAACTCAAAGATGACAGAAGCTGTAGCATGTGCATTAAGAAACATATTTCTACATCCACCGGCGCCTGTATCGGTACTCTCGAGCGATGTACGACTACTAACAAAAATGACTCGTGAGTAATAAATCTGTTATCACTATATTTATAGAACTAGTGTCTGTTGCAACTGAGATAGTTGAGGGCTTCACTCAAAATAAACCCAACTACATTGTTTGATCACATTGGAGTAGGTATAAACCTACCATGCAACAAAGTAAAATAGATGACTGTACAAAAAGAAAAAACCCATCCACTTTTATATGTAAGCGTGTATGCGTGCACGTGTGTGGAGGTGATATGTGTAATGTTGTCGCAGTGATGTAAGATTTTGGATGGTGAAGGTGCTAGATAGATGCTTTATACTTAACACTTTATCATCATCATCAGCCTGTAAGAGACCCACTGCAGGGCCATAAGCCTCTTCCCGAAGGAAGGTATGAGCGTAACCACCATGCCAGCCCACGACGTATTGGTGATTTCAAACTCTGAACAATCCGCAGTTCTATATTTTTCCCACATACAGTAGTACTACAAGAACATTTCTCAGGTTCAGGTTTCCTCACGATGTTTTCCGTCAGCCGATAGTGTTACCAATTTAAATTAGTATGTGAATTCCGAAAAGTTCATTGGTACATGCCAGGGTTCGGACCTGAGGACATCGAAATAATACAAATATCGTAAATTGAAGTTTGACTGGGTGCCCAGCAGGGCGTGGAGCGGGTGAGAGATCCGCTTGCCCTCTACTCTGGACACCTATATATTAATGCATCTGTTTGACATGAACACCACATGCACCACCCCGCTCTATGCTCGATTTAAGCCTCCACTCTGTCTGTACACTTAATGTTTTCCTCATACTTCATAATCTGACTTTTCTTTTTACCCTTAAACCTATTGAAATATACTAAAAAGTTACAAATTGTAAACTTGTTGATTTTGGACAACACATTTTTTTTAAATATCATATAACAACAAATATTATGAGCTTGTTATTGAAATAAATTTTTATTTCAGATAGATAATAATAACCTATCATGTCTATATTTTTAATAACATATTAGTGTACATATTAAATATGTTTATAATTAAACCCGGAATGAAATATAATTACAATTAAATGCATTTAAGAAAAGACAGTTTATGTTAATGTGATAAAACTATTTCTTTTTTATTTCAACAGCCTTATGATTTCATACATTATTTTACATTCATGCCACCCACATATACATATTTTCTTATTAATTATGTCAAGATTATGAACTGAATATGAAACTGAAATATGAGGTATTTTAAGTGTTCTTTTGTTTTTATGGACCTGCTGCTTCTTTGTGTGAAAATATTATTATGCAATCTTAGTAACCCTGTGTAAATAGTTTGTTTTTCTTTGCTTCATTAAATTTTAAGTAAAAAGTGATAATTTAACCGTTTTTCTCGCATATGGAACTATATACTATATATATACATATATACTATATACTGCAGTGATTACATGGATAGCTCAGTGATTGTGCGGTGATTACATGGAGTGAACAATGATTGCACGGATAGCGCAGTGATCGGATGGATAGCTCAGTGATTGTATGGATAGTGCTGTGATTACATGGATTGAGCAGTGATTGCATGGATAGCGCACTGATTGGATGGATAGCCCAGTGATTGTATGGATAGTGCTGTGATTACATGGATTGAGCAGTGATTGCACGGATAGCTCAGTTATTGTATGGATAACTCAGTGATTACATGAATAGCGCAATGATTACATGGATAGCTCAGTGATTGTATGGATGGGTCAGTAATTACATGGATAGCTCTGTTACTGCACGAATAGCGCACTAATTGCACATATTGTGCAGATATTGCCACTGTTTTGAGTTTCACAACTCCAACTGTTTTGAGTTCGAATCTTACACGGGACAGTTATTAGTGTGATCTAAAAACAACTGTCCTGAAGCAGTGTTTACTTTGTGTCAGTATGTATTATGTTTGTAAAGTCCGTTATGGCTCAGAGCTTTGATTCCTAAAGCTATGGTTCTCTTAGAAACAAGAATAAATAATTTAATTTAATAAATAATTAGGTATCAAGTGTTATGATTTTTTTTGTGGCAACAAGCAATATATTATGTCATTATGGGTATTATTTTTGTTCCTAAATATAGAATTTCATAATAACTTCTACAGCGTCATCTCTGGAATTGTAAGAGTAACTGTCTCAATAAAATAAATATGTTGTGTGAATACTGTATGTAATCGTTCAAAATTTCAAGGTTATCAATTATGATGATATGTATATGTAAGTAATTATTATTAAATCTATATCATGAATGTTTTTACGAAGGGTGGTGTTTGGTGCACTGCCCTGCCTGGCCCGATTATGTACCAAAGAAATGCCTGAAGATATCCGCGCCACCGCCGCTGAGACACTCGCTTATTTAGCCGAGGTATGTTACACGAAATTGTGACTTAATTATACTGGATTAAAACATAGAATATTTCAATGTATTTACATTTTCATTCCGATAAATAATACTTGATATACATCATCGTATTTTTTACTAATATCTCTGTTCAAATATGTATTTATTTATATATACACGTACCTTAAATCATTGTTAGAGTAAGTAAACGCAAACGTCACGTCGTTTTGACGTACGAGATGTCATATATAACTTCCGTCCTTTCCTTTGCTGTTTTTTTTTTTCGAACTTACTACGCTATTGACCTAGCAAGGTTTTAACAGCTTCAACGGACTACTAAGGTGAGCGCTTAAGGCACTCAACCGACTTTCCTTTGCTGTAAGGTTCGTCGTGTGAACTATAATATGCAAATCCTACTAATTGTAGGCGGTAGAGCCACGCTGAAGCTATTATTGGTTTTTGCATGTATGGGTCGGCTCGCCCCCGGTACTACCACCCGACGCACAGAAAAACCCACGTCAAGTAACAGTGCTTGTATTGTTGTGTTTCGTTCGGTCATACCTTCTCTTCCTCTCCCCTTCTCCCGAAACACAGGCTGGCGACTCCCCTGGTGTTGCTAGTGTCTATGGACGGTGGTGATCATTTAACATCAGTTGACCCATCTGTTCGTTTGCCTCCTATGATATAAAAAAAAATCATCTGTGGTTATATTACCAAAGTCCACCTTTTTCCAACGGATAAGACGGAGTAATGGATCAAACATGAGTCAAATTTAATAGTTCACAAACGTTGCTCGTGTTTTTAGGTGGATACGTCGCTGCAAAGGCTGGCTGCTATATCGAACATCTCTGTTCGAATATGTATTTATTTATATATAAACCTACCTTAAATCATTGTTAGCGTTAGTAAACGCAAACGTCACGTCGTTTTGACGTACGAGATGTTATATACAACTTCGTCATTCCTTTGCTGTAAGGTTCGTTGTGTGAACTATAATATGCAAATTCTACTAATCGCAGGTGGTAGAGTCACGCTGAAGCTATTACTGGTTTCAGCATGAATGGGTCGGCTCGCCCGGGGTAATACCACCTGACTCACAGAAACACCCACGTCAAGTAACAGTGCTTGTATTGTTGTGTTTCGTTCGGTCATACCTTCTCTTCCTCTCCCCTTCTCCCGAAACACAGGCTGGCGACTCCCCTGGTGTTGCTAGTGTCTATGGACGGTGGTGATCATTATTTAACATCAGGTGACCCATCTGTTCGTTTGCCTCCTATGATATAAAAAAAATCATCTGTATTACCAAAGTCCACCTTTTTCTAACGGATAAGACGGAGTGATGGATCGAACATGAGCCAAATTTAATAGTTCACAAACTTTGCTCGTGTTTTTAGGTGGATACGTCGCTGCAAAGGCTGGCTGCTATATCGAACCACTTGATGAGTTCGCTGGCGGAGATCGTAAACTGTCCCTCAGCTGCCGCTAAAGAGGGCGCCTTCAAGTGTTTCGCGTCACTCGGGGCTAATGATGAGGACATCCGCAAAATGATCATCGAGACTCACGGCCTGATGGTCTACATCGTCAACGGCATGACCGACTCCGAACCCTCGGTATGGACACTTCAATATCTTATCATGATCATCAGCCTGTAAGAGATCCCCTACTGGGCCATAGGCCTCTTCCCGAAGGAAGGTATGGGCATAATCACCACGCCATTCCACGATGTTTTTCCACATACTAAAAGAACATTTCTCAGGTTTAGGTTTCATTTCGATGTTTTCCTTCATCGTCAGCCGATAGTGTTTCCAATTTAAATTAGTGAATGTACGCGAATACACACGATGCAATTAAAATCTATGGAATATGTAGCCGTTTGTACTTTAGAGTTGGCTTTTAAAATCAGATATCCTGTTATATTGAAAATCATTTGTTATCAGGTAAGATTAGCAGCTGTCAGGTGTCTACATTCACTCTCGAGGTCAGTTCAACAGTTACGGACTACGTTTCAGGTATTTATTGAATACTTGTTTCCATTAGAAAATAATTTTATAAATATAAATAAATAATCCGAGATAATAACGTGTACTAATAATTGATTTGCTAAGATAAAAAAAATACTAAACACACTATTTACAGATCTTTCGGTGACAGTAATTAATCGTTAAAAAGTAATAAATAACTGAGCAATTGTGTACAACAAAAATATTTTGAGTCTATTGGAAAATTACTAGTAACAGACAGACAGAAAGACATACAAAAACCATGGGAAATTAAGAAAAAACTTTATTTCAAAGTTACAGGAACACACATTTATTAACCGAATTCAAATAGAGGAAGTTTGTTTTTATGTTTGTCACCTCAGAATTTTTTTTACTTTAGCGTCCGCCTTTTTAACTTTTCTTCCTAATTCGGTAGCCGAAGGGTAAGTACGATAAAACCAATTATACTAGTGCCATCTGAGATTAGCTTCGCCTGTGTCTCCCTTTTTTTTTCGAACTGACTACCTACGCTATTGACCTAGGAAGGTCTTAACAGCTTCACCGGACTACTAAGACGAGCGCTTAAGCGCTATATGAGTTGTTGAAACATATATGTGTATCAAGCATACATACCTCAACAACTCTTATATATATTTCGTATCGGATAATATTCTAAACTATTTCGGTTTGATAAGGGAAAAAATAAAACCCTTCCACGTTATTATGTGTAAGCGTGTATGCGTGCACGTGTGTGGAGGTGATATGTGTAATGTTGTCGCAGTGATGTAAGATTTTGTGTCACTGTATCGCGCGAGCAGCGTACTCAAGGGCTCCACGCCGAGGGAACGGACCTAGGCTTGAGCTGCTTTCGAGGGGGGCCTAGTCTGGTCCGTGTAAATATATACTTATGTGTAACTATTTGTTTACTAAGAAAGGAGAAAAAAGTTTTAAAACAGTTTTAAGTTCAACCTAATTACAACCATAACACCTAGTAATAAAGTCACAAATGTTCAAAATATTATCTAATACTTACGATAAAACGAGCAAAGCAATAAATTACTCCCTTCACAAATGAAAAGACAACATAAACGCGCGAATGAAGGTGTAAGCGGTTGTTAGTTTATAATATAGGGGATTGTAATTATTTTCATGGTTAGGATCATGCTGTGTGGAAGCCTCTCATGCAATTGTTGAACGACTCCCCTGGAACAGCGCTTCTCACGGTCGGCTCATCGACCTTGTGTAATCTCTTACTTGAATTCTCACCTGCGAAAGAGCCAATGTTAGATCAAGGTGAGATATGTATTATTCTTTAACCATAAATCAAGGGCAATTAGAATTAAAAGAGGAATTTTCTATGTGCAAAAAAAAAAAAAGTGTGTGTGTACTTTGTACACGCGTTAGAAGTTATACTTCTTTGGCGTAACAAGATAAAAATCTTTTCAAAAATTGTATCTTCCCCGTATTCTACGTTTGTAGAAAAAACGACACTAAGAATAGAAAAAAGGTATTTAATACATTGAGAGATTTAAATAGGTACCAAGAAATACAAGCAACAAATACAAAGAAACAAAATGTTGACTATAGCTAACTTCAAGAGGGTGTCGGTTTTTCGTGACGGTGTGCGCGCGTATCGTGACAACTTCAGGGTGTCGGTTTTTCGTAACGGTGTACGCGCGTATCGTAATAATCGCAGGGTGTCGGTTTTTCGTGACAGTGTGCGCGCGCATCGTAAAAATTTACTCATTATTTTTCCTTAACGCGCCAAAAGAAGTATAACTTCAAAAAGGAAATTAAAAACGCATGTAAATAATCGATATTTCAATTTGATTTCCTGAAGTACAAAATAACTTTTCAAATATATTTAAGTTTAAATTGGATTTTTTAAAGTTTCGTTATTATTTCTCCTCTTCCACCCTTTTCCTTTTTTCTTCCTCGTTTGTTTTTTTAGTACACAAGCAGTACCCATCGTAACGAATACAGTGTTGAAATAAACTATATATGTTAAACTATTCATGTCATTCATTTCAAGTATTCAATATCTTTTATGGGGTTCGAGTTATGTTGGATTTGAAGATTTATATGTTCCTTGAAGTTAGAGTTGGATTTGAAGATTTGTATGTTCCTTGAAGTTAGACCTACTTAACAAATATAGTCGTCGTCATGTAGGAGGGTTTCGTTATTTTCCCCCTGTCCTTTTTTATTTTTCCCCTCTTTCTTCCTCATTGTTTAGAGTACAAACAGTAGCTATCATAATGAAATCTATGTTTAGAATATCTAAGTAAAAATAATGACATTATTTTGATTATTACATCGCATTTCAAGTACTCGATGTTTCTTATCGGTATCTTCCTTGAAGGTGAATTTACCTAACATAGTTAAAAATATATTCGTCGTTATTATTTTTCCCTTTTTTGTTTTTTACCTTTTTCTTCCTTGTTTGTTTTTTTTTAACACTAGCACTAGCTGTCACTACGAAATCCATGTTAATGATGAAATTAATAATGAAAAATAAATATATAAATGAGCCACATTTACAGGCGCTGTTGAAATGTTATGTAATTTAACAAGAAGGCCCGAAGCGGCTTTGCGGTTGAACGGGATATGGGCTCTGATGAATATGGCTTTTCAGGTATTTATATTTAAAGTACATACTTATAATATTTATTATGTAGTTACTCTAGACATAATTAATCATAATGATATTCGTCTTTTCATCAAATGGAGTAAATTGGTAATTGTTTTGTGCGTAAAGGTGCTGGTTCAAAGGGGGGTTTTTTGCGAAATAAGGAATGCGGACTCACCGGTGTTGATTCTGCTGGTTTCACTTCACTCGCGGCGATATATATTATGCACTATATATGATTCAGTGTCTATGCGCTTTTTACAAAATAGTTTTTTAGAATAGTAGTAATGGGTGGACTACCAATTCTTGCGTATGAAGAGATCGTTTTTTTTGTTGCGTCCGCGGTAAGGATCGTAGCGTAAGTGACAGACGATTGTTAGGAATAAGAGGCGGAAGGGACGCTTGTGCGTTCGGAAACATGAATATATAAAATGCGCGTCAACAGTAATCACGAATATGAAAAAAATAATGTTGCCAGGGTAATTTTACGATTACTAGCGATTGCGGGGCCTGAATTATATTTAAAAACGAATTAACCAGCAACATTTGAAAATACATTTTACTCTAAAGATTAAAAAAGTATTAGAATAATTAACAGAATAACAATTTTCTTTTTCTTTATCAGGCCGAACAGAAGGTGAAACAACGAATCCTGTGTTGCCTGGGTACGGAACAAATGTTCCGACTGTTGGCCGACAGTGATACACAAGTCATTATGAAGACCCTCGGTCTGTTGCGGAACTTACTGTCGACCAGGCAACACATAGACGCCATCATGAGTGAATATTCCTCGCAAGTTATGCAGGTAATATCTAATCTATTTTCATGGGTAGTGCCTGTGATGACGTGACATATCTTTAAAAAAAAAAAACCATGTGTCATTTGTATGTTGGTAGTTATTAAAAATCACGGAAATCAATATAGTAATAAAATAAATATGATAGTAAATTTGCAGATTAAAAAACGACTTTCATAGTATTTTCGTGTGTACAGAGCGAATCTCGTTAGGTAATTGGGTTTCCCTAACGTAGGAGACAGTAAATAACGTTAAAAATAAATTTACTGATGATACAAAAAATATTAAACATTTGAGAGAAGACACACAACTAACACTGTAGTGCAAATAATCAGCGGATAGATGGTGTTAAAAACAAATTTGACCGTTACATGACGGCATGTACAATTGATGTTATCATCAACCGCGCCTTTAGTTTTTTTTAAAACAGAATAAGAAAGTTATCCCATCAAAAACATAAATGTGAAATGAGAGCCAAGTTCAATATTATGATATATGTATTGGTTGTTGATTTTGATTTTGATTTTGAGTATGCCAAGTGCCAAGACATGACATGATTTTTTTTATAACAATATAAAACATTTTATAACAATTTAAAATATAATTTCTTCTTATAACGTAGAATAATATATTAAAGCCTAAGGTCTGCCTTGGCTAGGTCAAAAAATTATAATAAAATCATAAAAATGCAATAGTTTCTGATTTATTTCTTTATTTTCACCGAACTACCTATCTGGATGCCAAATTTGAACTTTCTACGTCACATGGAACTGGCTTAGAATTTTGATCTATAGGTCAGTCAGTGATAAAAGTGACGATGAAAATTACGAAAATGATGAAAACATGAATTATGAAATTTGAAGCACGTATGTATCTCGCAAGTCGCAACACATTAGCTAAATTTGACATGTTTATGTGAAATAATTTTTGGATTATGAGGGGTTCAAAAGTGTCCCCAAATGGTTCGTGTAATATTACACATGTTACCGCGCGCTCACCGTTCTGTTAGCTTGAACTTGGCTTGACGCGCTACCGTATGTCTAGATTTGCAATGTCAAGTCGATAGTTTCGATTACACAAATATACCTGTTATGTTTTTTTATATAGACTATGATCTACTTGTGTCTAATGGATGATTATTTTGGTTAATGTAGAATTCAGTTAGTTCTTTAAATGATTGAACATAGGAAACAGTTGTAATTGTAACTTGATGATTCATAATTGACAATATCTGTTTTTGAGTAAACTGAAAAACTTTATAACAACGATTCTTTTTTTTTCTATAATTCTAGGGGGTATATATCATAAAGCGTGTTCTTTATCCTTCAGGCGGTTATTGTGGTGTTAGAGGGTTCGTACCCGGTTGAAGTTAAAGAGCAAGCGTTGTGTATACTTGGGAACATTGGGGACGGTGAGAAGGCGAAAGATCTCATTATGGCTAACGAGGACGTGCTAAGGAAACTCGTTGATTACCTTGTAAGTTAATTTTAATATTAATTATAGTTTGGTTCCTCAAATTTGTGTAGTTATCGGTTATGGTTATCGATATTTCAGAAGAAATAATTTGTCACATATATCATTAATAAAGGAATCGATCTACCATTAAGTATCATTACCGTGAAAAAGATTTAAGCCGCTGGCAATAGCATGGAAATAATAATTGTAATAAAATTATATCTCAGTGAATTATATTGTTTCCTAGCTGTACGCGTGTACACTTCGTGACATTAAATGCAAAAATAGTCTTTTGTTTACTGTGTTTTAGATATTATTTATATATATTCTTATCCTATTTTGTAAGAAATTGAATTGCATTTACTTACTTACTCTTTATTCGTACTTAACTCTAGCTGTCATTCAGATTACAATAACTTCTTGCCAATCGAGCACCACTATATCATCCATTACCATCTTAGACCACAAGTTGTCCGGTGAAGCTATAAAGGCCTTGCTAGGCTAATGGCGTAGTTAGTCCGAAAAAAAAAGCTTAGATAAGATTGGTTATTTCAGTTACATTTCAAAATGAGCTCGATCCAATTTTAGCCATTCCTGATATCATCTATACCTCCATACTAATATTATAAAGATAGAGGGCTTTGTTTAGTTGAACGCGCTAAGCTCGGAAACTACTGGTCCGCTTTGAAATATTTTTTGTCAAAGTTAGAAAGCTCATGTATCGGGTGCGGCTATAGGCTATATATCATCACACTAAGACTAATAGGAGCGGAGCACCGATGAAGAATGTTTCAAAATTGCTTTTTTTTCCTTTTGAGAGCTTCCGCTGTGTTAGTTAGCCCAAAGTAACTATTCCACGCAAACGAAGTCGTGAGCAGAAACTAGTATGTTGTATTCTAAGATCATCAGATGTTGTATATGTACCATCTTAGAATACATAGTCATTTGATATCAGGTGAGATTGTGGTGAAGTGTTTTGACTGTGTGGTCCGTAGAGGCTTTTTTTATGTCAGAGCAAGCAAACGAGCAGGTGGTTCGCTTGATGTTAAGTGATCACCACAGTCCATAGACACTAACAACACCAAGGGAATCGAAAGTGCGTTGCCAGACTGTGTTTGGGGGGAAGGGAGGGAGGTGGAGGGGTGAAGGGAGGGCAGGGGAGGTGGGCCTCCGGCGCACTCCCGAACCGAACGAAACGCAACAATGCAAGCACTGTTACTTCACGTCGGTGTTCTATGAGAGGGGTGGTACTATCCCGGGCGAGGCGACCCATTCATGCTGAAACTAGTAGTAACATCAGCGTGGCTCCTTATAACACTATGGCAAATATGATAATTAGACCCTGAGTATTGTTTATAAACATATCAGTGCTTTAACATAATTTTGCGGTAGAAACCATGGAAACGTGGGATCAGAGTGCGCCCAACCTATTCCAGGAACTCGCAAGTCGCCTTGCACTAGAAAGTGGGCTGGTCACCGTGACACTATTCACATCACTATAGCTTTTTTTTTTGGTACTACCCCGGGCGAGGAGCCAATAATAACTTAGGCGTGACTCTACCACCTACATAAGCTGTAAAGGCCTTGCCAGTAGTCATAGTAAATACGAAAAAAAAAGGTAATGAGTGTGTGGGTGTGTGTGTGCGGTGTGCAGGGGCACCCGGAGAGCAAGCTGCAGGAGGCGGCGCTGTTCGTGGCGGGGAACCTGGTGTGGCGCGGGGAGGCGGGGGCGGGCGCGCGCCAGGCCCGCCTCGCCGACCTCGGCGTGCTGCGCGCCCTCAAGCATCTACGCACGCGACACGACGCCGCACACCTGCACGACAGGTAAACAACAAATCACAAAAAAAAAACACTTTATTCCATTTAGGCCCTGAGAAGCCGCTCATGAACGTCAAAGCTACCATCGGTTCCGACAAACAGGCCACTCAACGAGAAGTATCTGCAAGAAACTCGATCTGGTTTATCTCTTCATGTTATATATTTTTACAAAACATAAAATTTTACATGCGTTTTTAGTGGATGCACAGAGACGGGCGTCATTGTCAGACGTCACAATCGTTCACATATTGATCCACCTATAATAGCCTTTAGATATTAAAACCCGCTTGACATGGTAACATCCCGCATCTACCCTCCCTTCCCCTCATCTAATTTTTACTCACCTTACCTTCCCTTATGCTCCCCTTTACTCCTCTCAACACCCACGCGTCTGGTATCGAATACTATTTCGCATTTGTGAATTTAAAAAAAAATGTTTTGGAATATTGCATATTTGATTTATATTTCTGCATAAAAATTGTGATATGATTATTTACAACGTCACACACTTATTTTCGGTGATAATAGGTAACATCCCGCATCTACCCTCCCTTCCCCCATCTCATTTTTACTCACCTTACCTTCCCTTATTCTCCCCTTCACTCCCCTCAACACCCACGCGACCGGCATGCAACTTACAATACATACGAGTAGAACGAATATTACCAATGCAAATCCCAGTAAGAACAGGAAATCAAAAGTTATGGACCACTCACCGGTACTGTACTTTATTTGATGCCGGTGGTTGGAGCCGACGAATTTCGATGCGAGTCCTCGTTTTAATCCGAAAAAAGTCAATGTGATGCGAGGAGCCGACAATTACTCAGAAAGGACACGCACTTCACACATGATGACAGCGAACAAACTGGCCGAAGTGAGCGCTGGGTGATCAAAAAAGAAAAGTATCTCCTACCCTCATATTTTACATAGCCGCAACACTTTACCCCATCAATTCCCTCACCTTCACCTTTCCCTCTCCTCCCCCTACTGTTAATGCTCTCTCCCCTCACTTCCCCCTTTGTCGATTATAGCGTCTCGTGATGACTTTCCCATTTATTTCATTATGCACAATAACCAAACTATACTACGCAAGATACCACCGAAGTTACAAATAACAAAAGGTTACGAATACAAAATAAAAGCCACTATATGTCGGACTAAGATTTTATTGTGTAAATTAATTTCTTATATAATTAGAAGAAACGTAAAGGGGTCGAATCCTTACTAATGTTATAAATGTGAATTTGGAATACTCAACCAATTATCATGAAATTCTGTATAGGAAACAGAAAATGACAGAGCATTTTAGCTCATTTGACCCAGAAAAAATGTGCTATTTCCGAAAATACGTGAAAACTACATTAACGCGAGTGAAATCGTGACTAAATACTGGTATCGAATACTATAGAAAGGTGCATATTTCATTTATATTTCTGCTTAAAAATTGTGATATTATTATTTACAACGTCACATATTTATTTTCGTTGATAATTTATTGGAATCTAGAATTCGTCTGCAATTTTTACCATCACTATGTTTACTATAAATGTTTTTTACAGGGTCAAGACGGCTCTAGCCCAGTTCAATGAGTTCACATAATATCACAAGAAACACAAGCGGAAACGTTCAAAGTGAGAATGAGTGCTTTTGGCGCCATTACGGCACGCTTGTGACACAGTGACTGCTCGAGTCATAGTATAAGCGAAGGCTAGAAGACTTATAGTGTATAGTGACGTCACAGTTCAGTGATTTGTGTAAGTATTATCGAACCATTTTCGTGAACGATTTGTGCCTGACTTGTAATAAAATTGACACTTTGACGTAATATGATGAATGACTGATGAATTGGTCCATCAAGGTGATTTGCTCATTTGGTGGATTTCCTTGTATGAAAATATATATATGTACAGAGTAAAACTATTGTCTATACATAAAATAGTTGTCTATGTAAAAGTTATTATACTTTTATTCCGTTATTTTATTTTCAATTTGACGTTTGCATCTCTCATTGTTTCCTATTTCCTGATAGTATAGTTTATACGAAATTTTATATTATAAAAAAATTATATTAATCATAGAATCATAGAATCGAAATGTAATACGATACTTGCTCGATATGCAATAAAATAATAAACATTTAATATTACTCCCAATATGTCTGCTATAAACTATCGATACTCTGAATATTTATGAGTTATTTGTTTTTAATTATTGCAAGTACATAAATACTATCAAACTATTTGTTTCATCGATTTGATATTCAATATATTCGTATATAAAGAGCGAATGAAAAATAAATTATTATCGATTTTTGAATCGATAATCGGTATGTTGATACATTGTGGCTATTACTAAACCAAACTATCATCGAGAAAATGAAATAATGGAAATTGTATAATATATTATGTAATAGTTTTTGTAGTCTCAAAATTTCATTACTTTTTCACCCTAGTCAAATATATGTATATTTTTTTATAAAAATTTATGTTGCCCTCTATTTTATCATGTTACAAAAAAAAAAAAAAAAAAATAAGTTAATGAGATAATAAATGAGCTGAATGTTAAAATATACCTTTTTATTGATTATGTGGACAACATTGCTCATAGTTATAATAAAAAAAAAGTGTCTTTACTATGTGACCTTGGTACTATTTAAAATACCTATATGATTTGCGTGTGGTCAATCAACGTTTTCTTTGCTTCACATAACACAAAAGTCGATAGCGATTATGATTACTCTGAATAGTCGATATATCGATAATTTAGTAATGCCTAATATTGTCATCGAGTATCGTTTTTGCGTTTAGCAATTAAGTTTACTGTATATATAGGTATTATTATTGTTGTTATATTATTTTTATCGATAAAATTGTTAACCAGATTATATTTAATTTACTTTCGACAATCATCACACATCGATATCCACTCTATCTCATAATTATACGAATTTAATCCAAAGAACGTAGTGTTGCGATTTCATTGTATGCGGTGCTAATGTGTTATCGATAAATGCTTATTTTTTACACTAGCTAAGTGTAGTCTGACTACGTTAGACTAATTTTTTGTAGCGGTGTAGCTTTCCGCTATTTGCTAATAGCGTCTATACACAATTTAGCAAATTATGCTAATAGTATGTAATGTTTTAGCAAATGTTCGAGTTGTCAACATTTTTGATTAACAGTGACTTAACATAAATAACTTTTTTAAACATGGTTTGTTCATTTATATTTATTGTTAGGAATTTATTGGAGTGTATCTTCATATATATATATATATATATATATTTATATATATGATATATTTACGAATTGCAGGCTTATTAAAAATACTACTCAATGTTCCTAATAAACTAGCACTCATCGACTACGTATTGGAGACATATTCAGTTAATTCGTTATTGGTGTTTATATTTTCATGGCTAATTATTAAGAAATTCAAAGTGACTTTACTGTACACAGTATAATCTAAAAATAATGGCGACTACCGAGAGACACGCTATCCCTCACCGGTCGCCGGTGTCATGCCGGCCTGCATAAATGTCTCTTCACGTTAAGCTTGAAGGACCCCATATTATAGGAAGGAGGGAACACACTTTGTTTTTTTTTTTATGTCATAAGTGGTAAACGAACTGATGGGTCATCTGCTGTTAAGTGATCACCAACGTCCATGGACACTAACAACACCCGAGGAGTCGCAAGTGCGTTGCCACCCTTTGGGGGAAGGGAGAGGGAGAGGAGAGGGGAGAGGAGGTGGGCCGCTGGCGCTCTCACTGACCGAACGAAACGCAACAATGCAAGCACTGTTACTTCACGTCGGTTTTCTGCGAGAGGGTGGTACTACCCCGGGCGAGCCAACCCATTCATGTTGAATCCAGTAATAGTTTCAGCCTGGCTATACCACCATCACACACCATCCACAGCTTCACTGTACGGCAGAGATAAGAAGTTGCGAACTTTTTAGTTTGAAAAAGATTTTATCGAATACAAAATGAACGCGTTAGTATTAATTGCATGGTGTTAGGAATTTTGTTTAGTCCGCCTAACTAGCTATCACCCTCAGGTTGAAAATCTGGTACCAAGTACCTGTTGGTGTGTTCCGGTAGCTGCGCTTGAGAGTCAATCCTCTATAGGTTTAGCGTGTTGACCAGCTTAGACCCTACCGTCATATAACATTATATGAGATTGTGGGCAACTGCTATAAAGTATAAAAAAAGAAAAAAAAAAAGGTAAATTTTAACTAGCGATAGCCTTACGGACGTTGCCCCGCCTTGACAATAAAAAAAACTTTGACAAATTATATACCTAAACATACCTCGTGAATCCGTTCAGTAGTTTTTGAGTTTATCGCGAACAGACAGACTTGAGAGAAGACTTTATTTTATACTATGTAATGAGGTTATCAGTCGTACAGAATAAACTATGAGCGAACATCATAAGAATCTTATACTTTTTTTTTATAATTAATTAACATCGCACTTACAAAGTTAAGTACAATGGTTGCTTTTGATAGAATTTTGATTTTTTCATTGAAGTAATAACTTTTCGGTGACATAAATAAAATATATGGTATAACTAAGAATGTATTTGCGTAATTACATATGATATATCGATTGAATTGGATATTGATTAATTGGTTTTAAATTAATTAATTCGGAACTATGGTTAAATTTGTTTTAATAATTTTTATAACACCGCTGTCTTTTATTCGAAAGTAAAGCTTCAATGCAACTATGGATGTACAGATTTTCTGTCATTGAAATAGCTTTCAAATCAAATAATCTATATTATTTAGTCGATTTTTGTTTAAACTGTTTTGAATAATATTATTTAATATTTTTCATAACAGCTACTAGAATTAAATTATCTGCGTATAGCCTTTA
>MU159618.1:0-16600 GCA_015888305.1 Antheraea pernyi | reverse complement strand
CACATCACTATAGCTTTTTTTTTTTGGTACTACCCCGGTCGAGGAGGCTATAATAACTTAGGCGGGACTCTACCACCTACATAAGCTGTAAAGGCCTTGCCAGTAGTCATAGTAAATACGAAAAAAAAAGGTAATGAGTGTGTGGGTGTGTGTGTGCGGTGTGCAGGGGCACCCGGAGAGCAAGCTGCAGGAGGCGGCGCTGTTCGTGGCGGGGAACCTGGTGTGGCGCGGGGAGGCGGGGGCGGGCGCGCGCCAGGCCCGCCTCGCCGACCTCGGCGTGCTGCGCGCCCTCAAGCATCTACGCACGCGACACGACGCCGCACACCTGCACGACAGGTAAACAACAAATCACAAAAAAAAAACACTTTATTCCATTTAGGCCCTGAGAAGCCGCTCATAAACGTCAAAGCTACCATCGGTTCCGACAAACAGGCCACCCAACGAGAAGTATCTGCAAGAAACTCGATCTGGTTTATCTCTTCATGTTGTATATTTTTACAAAACATAAAATTTTACATGCGTTTTCAGTGGATGCAAAGAGACGGGCGTCATTGTCAGACGTCACAATCGTTTATAAATTGATCCACCCTATAATAGCCCTTAGACATTTAAACTAGCTTGATATGGTTATATGGTAACATCCCGCATCTACCCTCCCTTCCCCCATCTCATTTTTACTCACCTTACCTTCCCTTATTCTCCCCTTCACTCCCCTCAACACCCACGCGACCGGCATGCAACTTACAATACATACGAGTAGAACGAATATTACCAATGCAAATCCCAGTAAGAACAGGAAATCAAAAGTTATGGACCACTCACCGGTACTGTACTTTATTTGATGCCGGTGGTTGGAGCCGACGAATTTCGATGCGAGTCCTCGTTTTAATCCGAAAAAAGTCAATGTGATGCGAGGAGCCGACAATTACTCAGAAAGGACACGCACTTCACACATGATGACAGCGAACAAACTGGCCGAAGTGAGCGCTGGGTGATCAAAAAAGAAAAGTATCTCCTACCCTCATATTTTACATAGCCGCAACACTTTACCCCATCAATTCCCTCACCTTCACCTTTCCCTCTCCTCCCCCTACTGTTAATGCTCTCTCCCCTCACTTCCCCCTTTGTCGATTATAGCGTCTCGTGATGACTTTCCCATTTATTTCATTATGCACAATAACCAAACTATACTACGCAAGATACCACCGAAGTTACAAATAACAAAAGGTTACGAATACAAAATAAAAGCCACTATATGTCGGACTAAGATTTTATTGTGTAAATTAATTTCTTATATAATTAGAAGAAACGTAAAGGGGTCGAATCCTTACTAATGTTATAAATGTGAATTTGGAATACTCAACCAATTATCATGAAATTCTGTATAGGAAACAGAAAATGACAGAGCATTTTAGCTCATTTGACCCAGAAAAAATGTGCTATTTCCGAAAATACGTGAAAACTACATTAACGCGAGTGAAATCGTGACTAAATACTGGTATCGAATACTATAGAAAGGTGCATATTTCATTTATATTTCTGCTTAAAAATTGTGATATTATTATTTACAACGTCACATATTTATTTTCGTTGATAATTTATTGGAATCTAGAATTCGTCTGCAATTTTTACCATCACTATGTTTACTATAAATGTTTTTTACAGGGTCAAGACGGCTCTAGCCCAGTTCAATGAGTTCACATAATATCACAAGAAACACAAGCGGAAACGTTCAAAGTGAGAATGAGTGCTTTTGGCGCCATTACGGCACGCTTGTGACACAGTGACTGCTCGAGTCATAGTATAAGCGAAGGCTAGAAGACTTATAGTGTATAGTGACGTCACAGTTCAGTGATTTGTGTAAGTATTATCGAACCATTTTCGTGAACGATTTGTGCCTGATTTGTAATAAAATTGACACTTTGACGTAATATGATGAATGACTGATGAATTGGTCCATCAAGGTGATTTGCTCATTTGGTGGATTTCCTTGTATGAAAATATATATATGTACAGAGTAAAACTATTGTCTATACATAAAATAGTTGTCTATGTAAAAGTTATTATACTTTTATTCCTTTATTTTATTTTCAATTTGACGTTTGCATCTCTCATGTTTTCTATTTCCTGATAGTAAAGTTTACACGAAATTTTATATTATAAAAAAATTATATTAATCATAGAATCGAAATGTAATACGATACTTGCTCGATATGCAATAAAATAGTAAACATTTAATATTACTCCCAATATGTCTGCTATAAACTATCGATACTCTGAATATTTATGAGTTATTTGTTTTTAATTATTGCAAGTACATAAATACTATCAAACTATTTGTTTCATCGATTTGATATTCAATATATTCGTATATAAAGAGCGAATGAAAAATAAATTATTATCGATTTTTGAATCGATAATCGGTATGTTGATACATTGTGGCTATTACTAAACCAAACTATCATCGAGAAAATGAAATAATGGAAATTGTATAATATATTATGTAATAGTTTTTGTAGTCTCAAAATTTCATTACTTTTTCACCCTAGTCAAATATATGTATATTTTTTTATAAAAATTTATGTTGCCCTCTATTTTATCATGTTACAAAAAAAAACATAAAAGAATATGTTTAATGAGATAATAAATGAGCTGAATGTTAAAATATACCTTTTTATTGATTATGTGGACAACATTGCTCATAGTTATAATAAAAAAAAAGTGTCTTTACTATGTGACCTTGGTACTATTTAAAATACCTATATGATTTGCGTGTGGTCAATCAACGTTTTCTTTGCTTCACATAACACAAAAGTCGATAGCGATTATGATTACTCTGAATAGTCGATATATCGATAATTTAGTAATGCCTAATATTGTCATCGAGTATCGTTTTTGCGTTTAGCAATTAAGTTTACTGTATATATAGGTATTATTATTGTTGTTATATTATTTTTATCGATAAAATTGTTAACCAGATTATATTTAATTTACTTTCGACAATCATCACACATCGATATCCACTCTATCTCATAATTATACGAATTTAATCCAAAGAACGTAGTGTTGCGATTTCATTGTATGCGGTGCTAATGTGTTATCGATAAATGCTTATTTTTTACACTAGCTAAGTGTAGTCTGACTACGTTAGACTAATTTTTTGTAGCGGTGTAGCTTTCCGCTATTTGCTAATAGCGTCTATACACAATTTAGCAAATTATGCTAATAGTATGTAATGTTTTAGCAAATGTTCGAGTTGTCATCATTTTTGATTAACAGTGACTTAACATAAATAACTTTTTTTAAACATGGTTTGTTCATTTATATTTATTGTTAGGAATTTATTGGAGTGTATTTTCATATATATATATATATATTTAAACCTATTTTAACAATCCTTTCTTTTTAGTTTTCTCCTTTACTTTTCAAGCCTTCACATTATGTTTATCAGTTTATTTACTTCTCAAGTTCTCCCCTCGCACTTTTACTTATTCTTTACTTCCCTTTTTTTTCTGATAGCTTTACATTGTCCATCAAGATAACCAATGAAGAGATCATTATAGCATGATTGTTATTCAAAGTAAACCCTAATGGAAATATTTAATAACAGTTTGAAATGTACATTTGAGTCGATACATTGCAAAATAAGTATTTTTATATACTAATAGCAGGCAAACAAACAGGTGGGTCACCTGATGTTAAGTGATCACCACCCTCAATAGACACTAGCAACACCAGGAGAGGCGCAAGTGCGTTGCCAGCCTGTTTTTGGGTTAGTGGGAGGGGAGGGGGGTTATCCGGCGCTCTCACTGACCGAACGAAACGCAACAATGCAAGCACTGTTACTTCACGTCGGTTTTCTGCGAGAGGGTGGTACTACCCCGGGCGAGCCGACCTATTCATGTTGAATCCAGTAATAGTTTCAGCCTGGCTCTACCACCATCACACACCATCCACAGCTTCACTGTACGGCAGAGATAAGAAGTTGCGAACTTTTTAGTTTGAAAAAGATTTTATCGAATACAAAATGAAAGCGTTAGTATTAATTGCATGGTGTTAGAACTCTTTTAAGTCCGCCTGACTAGCTACCACTCTCAGGTTGAAAATCTGGTACCAAGTACCTGTTGGTGTGTTCCGGTAGCTGCGCTTGAGAGCCAATCCTCTATAGGTTTAGCGTGTTGACCAGCTTAGACCCTACCGTCATATAACATTATATGAGATTGTGGGCAACTGCTATAAAGTATAAAAAAAGAAAAAAAAAAAGGTAAATTTTAACTAGCGATAGCCTTACGGACGTTGCCCCGCCTTGACAATAAAAAAAACTTTGACAAATTATATACCTAAACATACCTCGTGAATCCGTTCAGTAGTTTTTGAGTTTATCGCGAACAGACAGACTTGAGAGAAGACTTTATTTTATACTATGTAATGAGGTTATCAGTCGTACAGAATAAACTATGAGCGAACATCATAAGAATCTTATACTTTTTTTTTATAATTAATTAACATCGCACTTACAAAGTTTAGTACAATGGTTGCTTTTGATAGAATTTTGATTTTTTCATTGAAGTAATAACTTTTCGGTGACATACATAAAATATATGGTATAACTAAGAATGTATTTGCGTAATTACATATGATATATCGATTGAATTGGATATTGATTAATTGGTTTTAAATTAATTAATTCGGAACTATGGTTAAATTTGTTTTAATAATTTTTATAACACCGCTGTCTTTTATTCGAAAGTAAAGCTTCAATGCAACTATGGATGTACAGATTTTCTGTCATTGAAATAGCTTTCAAATCAAATAATCTATATTATTTAGTCGATTTTTGTTTAAACTGTTTTGAATAATATTATTTAATATTTTTCATAACAGCTACTAGAATTAAATTATCTGCGTATAGCCTTTACAATATTGGCAACAAGATTTATATATGAGTTGAGAATTTAATGGAAGTTGTTTCAAATTTGTAGGAAAACATTCGAATTAGTTTGTCGATTCTCGGTTACAAATAAAGAATATGTGTCTTTGTTTTTAGAAAATCAATTCTTCAAGGGATTTATGGTCGATGAAATATTAGCATAAATTATAAATTGTATTTGATCAAAGCGATTAATTCATAAGATATTTAAGGATACAAAGGATTTAGAACAATTATTTTGTTATTTCACTACATAAATACCATTGTCAATAAATCTCATAAATATTCTTTAAATGTTAGGGATGATTGATATTTCATGATATTAAATTAATATCGATAATCTGACATCGATGTCAATAATTATCGAATAATAGAATTAAGGATTTACCTGAATTTAGCATAATAAATTATCGAAATATGTCGGATAAATAAACGATGGGCGCGTGTACCTGAGCAGCAGCGTAAATTGCGACTTTCAAAGTAATTCGATAAAATTACTAGAGTCGATACTTTTGTTGAATACTTGTTGAATATTATTGACATTATTCTAATTCTAACTAAAATTATAAATGCGATTTTGAGATTGTTAGCTTGTTTGTTTGCTACGTCTTAACTATTTAACCGATACTTATGAAATTTTGTATAGATGTTTATAGGGGAACAGAAAAGGACATATGGACAAGGGTTACACCAAATCTATACTAAAACGAGCAAAATCTAGTAATAAATATGTTTCCTTTGATGAACTCTATTCATTTGCTCTGCACGGTGCAGAGTGTCTTTGTACAGAGGTGGTCGATATTTATGATACTCGATAACATTTTTGTTTTTAATTACAATAGGTTTATCTATTTTAAAGGCCAATGATCACTATTTTAATATTACTTTATTATGTTTGTATGTCTGAATTTGAATCAAGAATAGTTTGACCGGGTTTATTGATGTCTTGTACACGAGAAGTTGTATGTCGGTCCGAAATTTATAGGCTATAAAAATTAACTATAACACTTTTAGAAAGTAGTCCGGTGAAGCTGTTAAGACTTTGCTTGGTCAATAGCGAAGTCAGTTCGA
Organism: Antheraea pernyi; assembly: GCA_015888305.1. NCBI lineage: Eukaryota > Metazoa > Arthropoda > Insecta > Lepidoptera > Saturniidae > Antheraea > Antheraea pernyi. The sequence continues at coordinate 10,599 of MU159618.1, read as the reverse complement.
AAAAAAAACTTTTAGAAATATTTATGAGGGAAGGTATACTGAAGAGACGAATATAATTACTTCGTACTAGACGGGAGCGGAGCCATGGGCATAGCAAGTGTTAGGAATTTTAATGTTGTTTAGTATGATTTTATTCAGTGCGCTTGTTAGATTTTCAAGTTTTTAAAAGTATTGTTTGTTTGAAGCATTAGGACTATGCATCGAATTTGATAAGTTAATAGGTGCCTACGTTCTTATCAAAGTTGTGTACAATCATTTTTGAGGAATCAACATTGAGTTCCTTCTTTAAAATTTGCTAAATTGATTTTTGAAAGAGATAGTATTTTTATAATTAGAATGATGATATGTAACAAAGGTATATTTTGTTCTTTTTCACTTTGTAATTAAAAGTTATATTGATTTGAAAAAACACTTTTAAATCCTTAAGACACAACAACAGTTTACAAAAGCACTTAAGTTAACACCTTTATTTTTATCATCGTATGCAGCTTCGTAAGCCTTTTTAGACAATATACGCTAAAAGGTCGTTACACAATGTATTATCGTAAACTGTTTTAACATAATGACGTCACTATTAAAATGACAGTTATTTTGACGTGTTCTTCTTTTTCTAATTTCATAAGTTCTGTTAAATTTCGTCATTAAAAATAATGTTTTGAGAGATTGTAATGTATTAAGAGTTTATTAAACCCGTTTTTTTCATATCCGGCCTATTTTTGGGTATCTGTGCTTCTATTTAACAATTTTACATATTATAATGTGCATAAGATATGCAATGTAAAAATATTTTGAAGGGACTGATAATATAGTATTTAGTTATGTTTTATACATACTGGATGGATAATGTATTTTAACTGAAAGGAATATGTAGATATGTCTCCTCATTGTATCATGTTTCATCGACTATTTATATTCATCTGCTTTTAAAAACGCCTTGTATTGTAATATAAAAAGCTATCCAAATTATTGTAAGTTCTTACCAATATGAACATTTGTAAATGAATATATAATTTATGAAGAAGTTACGTTTTTCATGTTAATATGAAGATACATAATGTTGTTTTATTTATTAAACCCTTCCTAAGAAAAAATAAACGCTAATTTGATGTTATTTTAATCAGTGAAAATAGGTCCAACCGTTTTGGAGATAGCACTGCGGATAAAGCTGCGGTTAACAGCTAGTCTAAATTCCCTCAAAATAGGTTCCGCCGTTTCGGAGCTTACTCGGAACAAACAGACAGACAAAATTTTAAATAATTGTATTTTTGTTATCAGTAGCGTCTATACTTTCATACGCAATCAGTAAAACGTTATTTTGATATTACACATACAGATACTTTATTTTTATTATATTTATAGAATATATGATATGTCTATACATATAATATATATGTAAATCTAAAGTGCTTGTACTTTTTAGATTTTTGTGAAAAAAATTGTTGCACGTATCTTGAAACATGTAATAAAATACATTTCAATCATTTTTAGAAATATCTGTCAGTCTGTTTGCTTGAACACGTATCCCAAAGTACTGTGTTCACGATAAACATAAAGCATATCCTCGAGTAACATTTAGTCTTGTTTTTATAAAAATTTGATCACTCCATTAAAAACTATTGTAATTTTAATGACGACGCGACTTAGTACGCGAGGAAGGTGGATAAGTAAATGGTCTTATACATCCTGATGATTTTATTATTTACTGTTCTTTTACGTTAGGTTCCACGCGGACAGAGCTAGTCTAGAAATAAAAATGTTTTTGTTATCCTGCGGAGATTTAAATTACCTATTACTACAGTTGTCTTCATCTATATAAATAAAGTAACGGAGGTAAATAAACGCTACTAAGTCTATTTCGATATCTCTTTCAGTTTATTTCCTAGACCCTTTGTCTTTATTTAGAGAAAAACTATTATGATATCAAAGTCTTGAAAGTTTTAAGAGACGAAAACTTTTATAAACATGTGTAGGATAACGCAGGCGAAGTCTCAGCTGTAAGCTAGTGTTTAATTTAAAAAAAAATAGAGTTATATCAAAATACTTGGTAGCTTCCGAGTAATACAAGCACGAATAATGATAATCATAAAAATTTGTTTTTAGTCTAAAATTTGATTATCTGCAAAGGTACAAATAAATAATAACACACATTTAAGGATTATTATAGGATTCGGTAACTCTGTGTATCAAGTCATATTGATAGACTTGGTCTATACCTCTGTGTAAATAATCACGTTAACTTGCTTGATTACGATTTAATTACCAAGTTTAATTACCAATTGTCTCTAGCAGAGGGTACATCTTTTGTTCGATATTACCTAGATATTTGTAGAAAAATCATTCGCGTCTTAGATTTTCCAATGTGCATATATAATATATAATACCTTTTGTAACCTAATTTTTTTTTAATGCCGTATTTAAGAAATATCGACCAGTTTAGTTACAGAAGACTACAGAAGTATGTGAAACTTCTAAATTTACCGTCTAAGTTGAAGGTAAAGATTTTAAACATTATTATTAAACATATCAATTAGTTTATATTGCGAGATAAATATTTACACTTTTTTGATTAAGTAAATGCTGTTGATATATTTTTTTCATAATTATTAAATTATGATTATTTTAATTGACTGTAATAATAATAATAAAGGCAAGGTATATTTGTTATTATTGCGTTCTCATGACTTATGGAACGTAGTAATACTTTAAAATGTAATTAGTGTGACGTTATAGAAAAATCTATATCTATTTGTTTCCTTTTCTATAATTTCTAGCATAAATTATATTTATTTTCATAAATATGTTAATATATCTTCATTAATGAGTATTTTTATTTCAGAGAAAATATCTATTCAGGTTGATTCATACAAAGATGCGGAATAATGAGAAGCAATTAGGAAAGTTAATAAAACTTGGGAATAAATTCAGATCAATGAGTATAATACCAAAACAATGAGTATATAACTCTCTAATAATTATATAACTAATTGTACCCACGACTTTGTCTACGTGGAGGTAAATGTAAAAAAAAAACTTTGAAATGTACTTAGTGCGAGGTTATAGAAAAGTTCGAATGAATTTGTTTGCTTTTCTATGATTTCTAGTATGAATTATATTTATTTTCATAATTATGTTAATATGTCTTCAATAATGTGTGTTTTATTTCAGAGAAAATACCTATTCAGGTTGATTCATAGAAAGATACGGAAAAATGAGGAGAAATTAGAAAAAATAATAAAACGTGGGAATAAATTCAAACCAGTGAGCATATCACTATCTCTAATAATTATATACTAACTTAACTATTACTAACTTAACTAAAAAAACTTGGAAATGAAACTAGTGTGAATATAGAAAAGTGTGAATGAATTTGTTTGCTTTTCTATGATTTGTAGTATAAATTATATTTATTTTCATAATTATGTTAATATATCTTCATTAATGAGTGTTTTTATTTCAGAGAAAATACCTATTCAGGTTGATTCATACAAAGATGAGGAAAAAGGAGGAGGAAATATTTTTTTTTGTTAATTGTATAAAAGGTGGGAATAAATTCAGACCAGATAGTATATCACTATCTCTAATAATTATATTCTAATTGTACCCACGACTTTGTCTGCGTGGAGTTAAATGTAAAAAAAGGACTTTGAAATGTAACTAGGCTGAGGTTATAGAAAAGTGTGAATGAATTTGTTTGCTTTTCTATGATTTGTAGTATAAATTATATTTATTTTCATAATTATCTTCATAATAATGTAAAAAAAGAAGTTTACAATAACTTATGATAGAGTGGACCGATTTTAATGAAATAAATACTAAATGTTACTCGAGGGTATGCCTTATGATTTTTTTGGTGAAGTTTTATTGTGAACAAAGTACTTTAACAGGGATAGGCGTTCAAACAAACAGATAGATAGACAGACATTTAAAAAAAATATTGAAATGTATTTTATCACTTATTCCAAGACACCTGGAACTTTTTTTTTCACAAACATCTAATAAGTACAGACACGTTAGGTTTACATTCTTCTTGTATGTATAGATTGATCGTTATTTTAACGGAATAACGTAATCTCGGCGAAGTTTTATCTATGAAATTTGATAATCAACAAGATAGCCTTGATAAACATAATATTGTTCTAAAATGTTCATTCACTATATGCAACGAACGTGCATTTGGTGAAGGGAAACTTCGTAAGGAAACCATAACATTCAGTATACGTAGAATTCAATACTGAATACTAATAAGTAAAAAAAAAAAAAAATTTGATAAAAAAATCTATGATCTTCTACAAGGTGAATGTGAATGATAGACTTACATCCCATAACAGTTCTTAAATTTATTTTATTTGGATAAAATATTGTTAAAAAATTAATTTATATGCTTTTAATTTATATTCTCTTTTCCACGCTAATGCCAGACTATGGGCAGATTTCTTTTTTTTTTTATAGTAGCACGGCAAAATGATTGCACTATGCCTGATGGTAAGCACAGTACAATCCAAAAACAATGGCGACCACCGAGTGACACACTATCCATCGCCGCTCGCCGCTGTCATGCCGGCCTGACAGGCTGATCCCGAAACGTGACCTGCAGAAGCGAATCACTAAGACGGGCTGTTTCGCCATATACATGGTGGTTGCGACCTAGTCATGCTGTAACACCCTACCACCCCGCACAACGTAACCGTACCCCTACGGCGTATAGTACTGTAAATGAGGTCATTATGTTACCACACTTTAAGATGTGTACGTATCTCGTCTACATCTACGTTCAGCTACTAATTTTAAGAGAAAGTTGTGGCTATGTTGATCCGTTGTTGTGTCACATAGACTTACTATATGATCACAATTCTCATATCTGTGTACTGATATTGTATAACTTTGTAGGCAAAGACAATTAAACGTTCGTCGTTATCAGTCAGAATTTTATTTTGATACTAGCTTCTGTCCGCGACTTTGTCCGCGTGGAATAGTTACTTTGGGCTAACACGCGGCTCTCAAAAGAAGTAAAACCCGATTTTTAAACGTTCTTCATTGGTGCTCAGCTCCTATTGGTCTTAGCGTGATGATGATATATAACCTATAGCCTTTCTCGGTAAATGAGCTATCTGACATTGAAAGAATTTTTCAACCGGACCAGTAGTTTCTGTGATTAGTGCGTTCAACCAAACGAACAAACCCTCCGGCTTCATAATATTAGTACGAGTATAGATTGGACTTATATGTGCTTGAAATCAGCAATATGGTTGGTTCGGCACAAAACATTAGAGTAAGTGTTTTGGTGGGGGGTTAGTAGCACCCGGGAAGGTTTCAGTTATTGAGTTCCGATGATAGTAACGGGTGCGGAATTTTAAGAACCACATGGTGCAGCTAAAGGTAACTGTTTTCTTTACCTACAATATTTGCTAAACACTCAGTCGCAGTCAGTGAGTTACTGTTCATGTATACTAAACAACACACATAGACATTTAATATCGTGTCATCGTACCGTTCCACAAATTAGAAAAACCCGCCTCACCACCGCAATTGTATTAACTCTTGTTCCGCTAATTATTTTATTCTAATAAGTGTTTATACGCCTTAGTTCTTACGAGTGTTATACTAGCAAACCAAAGATTCTACCCGCTCCTAGGACTATCTATACGCCTCAGGTTTCTCCACCAATGTTGTCATAGTCTGGCCAGTGTCATGGTCTGGCGTGGTAATTAAGCCCGTGCTTTCTCTCGGGAAAGGGACTGAGTACTAGGATTCTTATAGGCTTCTATTATTTGTAAATGTGCTTAGTGTATTTGTCTTCCTTCTGTCTTATTTGAAACACAACGGTTCAAATTCCAAAATCGTTTCAGAAGTAACCAAAATAAAGGCGTAGGTTCATGAAACTCAGTCGATGCTTCGGTAAGCAGTGGCGTGTGTCACGTGCCATCGTGTCTCATGAGAGCACTTACAAGGGGATGTGGGTCAGCTGGGTACAAGCAAATCGCATATATCTGCCACTATCCACTCATGATTCGATTGTTATGTCGTTTGCGGACGGAACTAGGAAACGGTTATTTAATTCAACCACTGTAACTACATATTTTGTTTACCGTGTTATCTTGAATTGTGTTTTGTTGCAAATATAGTATTAAAAATGTACAGATTAGCTATTTATCCTACAATGTATAGATTTACGAGTATACTATTCGATAAATATTAGGAGTTTGAATATGTAAAACAAGGAAGATCCGAGAAGTAAATTTAGGTCTTCGATTGGTCTAGTCTGCACTCGGCTAATTAGTGTGGGTATTCAAAAAACGATATTTAATATATACGTATTGGAATATTCAATCTTTAGAAACGATTTATTAAATAAGTTACGCTTTGGTGTTCAACCATTAATCTCGTCTTATGTTACTAAGTGATGATGCAGCCCGAAGGTGGTTACGTTAAGTCTATATTTCGAATGAAGATGCCGGAATGCATTAAGGTCATGGCGACTACCATTTCAGGGGTCTACCATCTGACCCCTCTGACCACAGTCGAGGCCTCTTGGGAGGGGCTAACACCTGTCGGGAGAGTACACATAGTGCCGATTACGCAGTCTCTACTCCCCGGCCAAAAGGTGTAAGAAGTTACAATGAGGTTTAAGTCCGTGTGATCGGACATAACCTCCTATAACATCCTCATCTGCCCCGCGGTATGGATATCCGTTACGAATCTCACCAAAGACAGATTGTGAATTTATTCATGGTACCTAGCCAGGTGGATATTAAAAACCGCCCTAACAATATTGTGTTAGACTAAATAAGTGGTCTGCAAGAAAAAAAAATGTATTTGAAAAACTTAAGTTAAAAGTGACGTATCGTATTCGTACTGTATCCAGTTTTATTAAAATTCACCAGAAAACGTTATTGACCAAAACTTTAAATTTTCAATTTTATTACGAGTAAAAAAATTACAAAATAATTTCATTTATAGAATTTAAATAATCAAGTTTGATCTCGGTTTTTGGGGAACGGCATGTATTTTTCCTTTGTTTTCTTCGTTAGTTCACCAGATTCTTAAGGTACGATATAGCAGTCCTTATCTCTACTAATAATATATATTGCAATGCTGTACTGTTTGTTACGCTTTCACGTCTTAACTAGCTTATCGCCTAGTGAAACCGCAGGCAAAACTAGTTAAACTATCTAATAACTAATATCTGTTTGAAATAAAAATCGTATAAAAATGACGCATGGAAAATGTTTATCGTTTTAGTAATATATATAAGAGTTGTTGAGGTATGTATGCTTGGTACTCATATGTTTCAACAACTCATATATGTATGAATAGTTAGCTTAGCTTAGATAGGTCGCGAATTGCATGTATCAGGCAACAGCACAAGCCGAGGTGTGCTGTGCATCCTTGAGCTAGTTGTCAAAAAAAATCGGCTGAGTGCCTTAAGCGCTCGCCTTAGTAGTCCGGTGAAGCTGTTAAAACCTTGCTAGGCCAATAGATCCAGGCCAATCAAATCGAAGAAAAAAAAATTGTTAATTAATTAAAGGTATTTAATGCTACAACGAACTCCGATTTACACAAAGCGACGGTTAAAATTCGTAAAATTGTGTATCATTTATAATGCGCGATAATAATCTGATAATTCGAATTTGAAACTTTTCCTGACGTAATTTAGGTGTATTATTCATTACACAGAAGAAAAAAGTTAAAAGCGTTTAACGGTACTCCATTACGGTAAGCGAAAACACTGGAGGTACGTTGAAAGGAAAATTCAGTTTGAAATGTGATTATACCGGCCTTTGATGTTGGCGACGAAGCCTCTGTTGTACCTTTAGCAAACTACACGCTGATATAGCGCACTTGTGATAATTACTGAAAGATGTTAGACGCTTTGAGATTGAATCTCGCCACGATCGTTGTACTTTGAATTACTAAATTACATAGTATGCCGTCTGGGAATGTTTAGCATACTATATTTATATCATACTGTTATTAATATAAGAACTGTAATTAAATTTAACTATATACTAGCGAGCTCGACGAACGTTGTCTACCCTGATAATAAAAAAGAACCTTGACAAATTATATACCTAACCCTTCCTCATAAGTCACTTTATCTACTGGTGGAAACCGCATGAAAATCCGGTCAGTTCTTTTTGAGTATATCGTGAACAGACAGACGGACGTGGCAGAGGACTTTGTTTTATAATATATAATGATGATAAATAAATAAACGTTGTGCGTGTATCACCAAAAAACTACTGCATAGGTTTCGATCATTTTTTGGTGTAAAACTTCCTATGGGAAGGTCTTTAAAATTCTGATCCGCAAACTTTTTGTGTGACGAAAAGTAGTGGGGTAAACACTGTGTCGGGTAGAGTGGGAGCAGTGTCTCGCTTGCCTTCAGTTATTGAAGAACAATAAGACGGACGTTCTTTTCGAAAGTTTTATTTTTACCGCTCTGATTTTTTAGTCCTACATATTGATTTTAAGAAACTGCAATTTTATAAGCGTTACGCGTTCAGCGATGTTTTCATACCGGGGCAAAGCGGAGCAAGTTCAGTGACGCTTATGTGTTTTTCCTCTCTACATAATATATATAGTCAAGATGATAAACAAAGCAAAAAAAGTCGCTGGTATGAGCTAGTATATTGTTAACGTCTACGTCCGGTACCCAGACACACCCGAGAGGCGAGACTACAACGCCACCCGGGGAACCACTATTGACCTGCGATACCGCGCTATTGACTCTATCGGGGTGTTACTACTGACCTCGAACGCTATTGGTGGAAGTTATCGGCTGTTCATTATTCATTCCGGTGTGAGTGTTTTGTAACGATTATGCCTCAATATACGGACACCGCATCAATCGGCGTAACTTCCCTGCAATGTTTCAGAGATAACGGCGAAGGAAAACATCGTGACGAAACCTTATGATATTTGATTACCTTATAATAGGGATTTTTATAATGCCTACTTGGCTAACTTCTTCAAGGTGAAAATCTGTCGCCAACACCTATTAGTGTGTTCTGGCAAATGTACTCGAGAGCCAGTTCTCTTCTAGATTTAGGTTAGGTTCGAGGTTATCTAAAATTGGTATTAATTTATTTATCCTTAAGTTATCTCAATTTTACACATGATATAATACGTATTTATGTCTAAATTTGTGTTCTGCGCAGCATTTAGAGAGGTCAAAAAGTTTGGCGCGCACTGGAATTAAGACTTGAAGATCGTAAAGTATGAGCAATTATATATAACAATAAAGGATTTTTATTGATAACAACAATGCTCGTCAATGGCTACTAAACAAAATAAAAGAAGAAAAACAGGCAAGCAAAAGGAACAAAAGGAACTGAATTAATTGTCTTCATTTATGTATACATTGATATAAACATATATTGTAATATATGTATATACATTTAACGTCAGATGAATTTGTGGTCACATGTTGAAACTTACAGTATATAAAGTTGTAAAGGAAATTTATTAAAACTGTTATTTATGATTACTTTGTTTATCTTTTACATACTTTTAATGGTAAGCATCAGCTCAATTTTGAATCTTTAGAGTTTTCAGAGCGCCCACCTTCCCCCATTCCCTATCCTATACCACCCCCCTTTCCCGAAACACAATCTGACAACGCACTTGCGACTCCCCTGGTGTTGCTAGTGTCCATGGACGACGGTGATCACTTATCATCAGATGACCAGCATATTCGATTGCTTCCAATCATTAAAAAACATAAACAAGAGGCGTTTAAACAAATCAAACACTGCGATTAATATGCTAAAATGCGGTCCTATTACTTATTTCATGAAGAAGTATACTTATATTTTTGTATCTCAGATTGGAATTACGTAAATGCGTTCAGATAATTGATGCTTAATCTTACGCTTAAAGATTACAAAGACTTTTGAAGCGTTACAGTTCCTTTTGAATTCACTATGAACATAAGTTATAAATATTTCATTTATTATTTGATTGTACGAGTATTGTGCCCGAGAATAATTAACGGTGCGATATTTTTAACGAGCATTAAAGAATAAACTTGGTCAAAGTTTTGAAAACCTGCTCGCACCTCAGTCATATTTTATCAGTTTGCAGAGTTTTTCTGCTTTTCTAAGTTAATTAAAAGTTCTATTCTGAACTATCCTATTCAGAACCTCGTAATGTGTTAGCAGTCGGTATTCCAAAAAACATGAGAGTATTTAGCGACTAGCAAAAACATTTCATTTGTATTTTCACATTTTTTTATGTTCAAATTTTTCCTCAAAGAGGCTCAAAAATTGTAGATTATAAGTCTTTGTTTACGAACAACACGACCTAAATGACAAAACGACTACAAAATATTAGAACACTGACAAGAGGACAATTAATTATTTGGGGTACCGGGCTAATTGAATCATCTATTTTTTTTTTTTTTTCGAACTGACTATGCTATTGTCCTGGCAAGGTCTTTACAGCTTCACCGGACTACTGTTGAATCCTCTATTTTTTTTTTTCTTTCGTCTTGTTTTTTTTTTTTTCGAACTGACTATGCTATTGTCCTGGCAAGGTCTTTACAGCTTCACCGGACTACTGTTGAATCATCTATTTTTTTTTTTCTTTTTTTTCGAACTG
>MU159617.1:134253-163178 GCA_015888305.1 Antheraea pernyi | reverse complement strand
TATAATAGAAAAATAGACGCAAATAAAATGACATGTCATTTATAATTAAATAACATGATTATGGTAAATGAAATAATATTAACAAGGAAAAACAGTTATTGAGTACCTAGAATTAAAAGCGTATAATGAAGCAAATGATATATCGCTGATTACCTACAAAAGAGCCACACCAACATTTTTTTTTTGCAGAAACATCTTTAATATATTTGCCAATTATGTTTTATGTTACATTATATAGTTTTAAGCATGTAATATATGGCTAGAAACGTATTTTAAATCTGCTTTTAATGATATATTATTTTATAAATAAACATGGCCCATGTAAACACGGAAATACAAAAAAGAAGTAGTATCACTTTTATTACATTACTTTGTAAAATAAACGGGAGGTTTTTTTAAAATATGGAAATATAACTGATTAACAATGCACTTAAAAAATAAAAACGTTTTTTTTTTTTTATCTATGGTCCTCTTGTATTTATCAGCGATATATAGAATACTAGCCTCTGCCCGCGACTTCGTCCGCGTGGAATAATTACTTTGGACTAACGCCAACACGCAGCGAAAGCTCTCAAGAGGAAAAAAAACCGAATTTTGACACATTCTACATTGATGCTCCTCTCATATTAGTCTTAGCGTGGTGATATATAGCCTATAACTTTCCTCGATAAATGAGCTATATAACAATGAAATAATTTTTTTACTCGGATCAGTACTTCCCGAGATTACCCCCCACAACGCCACGAACTCGCAAACTCACAAACTTTACTTCTTTATTTATCTATATAGATACAGATGAAATGATCAACTAGAAATAATAATCGCCATAAATTTCGCTGCTTCCTAAATTAAATACAATAGTACAATGAAAAATGTTTAAACACTATAACACCTACAATGTTTTAATGTATATTTTAAAACGCACTTTCATTATAAAAGGGACGGTTCATTGTAAAAATAAAAGAAATAAACAAAGGTAGAACCGCTAGCCAGTTGGCGCGCAGGAGTGCGGCGCGGCGCGGCGTGGCGCTCTACCAATCGGTCATTGTCCTTGTGTTTCCTGTCATTAACTATTACTCATTTCCTGGATAACGTATCATAGATTGGACTGTTTAATTTTTATATCAGTAAAGTCAATATTTCTATGAATATTGTGTCAAGGTGTCTGATATTATTAATGTTGGTGTTGCGTAACCGACTGTGCAAATACTCACAGGGATCATAAGTTCTAAGTTTCAGAAGAAAGTGTTTATTCTTATCTTGGCACATCCCCTAACTCGATTGGAGTTGAGTACACATATCGTTTCAAAGTAGACCTATATTAAAGTTTACTTTCGGTAAACTTCGGCAGTTACACTTAGAATTTAGTTTTCAATCGGTTTTATAGGTTTTCTATCTTTAGATGCAATTTTACTGAATATCTCATGCTATTATACCTAAACTTTTGTGCTAACCTATAAGTATAGTATATTTAATTAATAAATCTATACATCTTTACACTATTGTATTTATCTGCTAAATCTTTAATTACACCATAATAAAGCTCAGTTTATCATATACATTATTGCGTAGAGAATATATGTAGTCTGTGTAAACTGAATTATTATAAGTAAAAAAAATGAATTGTGTACACAGCCATACTTAGTACAACGGTTACTTTTATTTGTTATAACGTAACAATGACAGGGACCAAATTGTCTTCATGCATAATTAAGTGGTCCGTTGCATAGCAATTGAAGGGTCAGGGTTTAAGTTCCATGTTCCCCCCCATTATTTCCTTCCAGCACGCCATTGTGTTAGTTTCCGGACAGACACGACATGATGTATAAACTGTACATTAATTACTGCGATGTTTAGGGTCACCCGTCAACATTTTATTAGATGTTTGTGACTTTTTAATGAACGTCGGTTTTGTCAACACATGCTGTTATATTATACTTGCCATGTTTCCGAGTCCAACAGTAATGTAATGTAGTAATGAAAGGGCTATTTATACGTGGAGATGTTAAGTGTTACTGATTGACGTTACGGTCGGAATAGTTATTTACGACTGGTTTCTTTGAGTTAGACATTTGCTGGGGACAGCATAAGTACTGATTTATTCACTGTCATAAAGAATGACATCCAGCTTTGAAATTAGAGTTAAGTTTTTAAGCTGCATTCGTCGATCAGTAACCACGCCAGTTATACGTGTTTCTATGGTAATATAATATATTAAATCTGATTAGAAATTCATTTGTCTAACCATTTATATATCACCTTCCTTGAAATTTTTAACTAAGGTTATATTGTATGATATGAGTAGTTAAAGTTCGTTATATATCACATGAATTTAAAAAGAAATGTTTAAATAAGCTCCGTAGCCTTGTTTATATTATTTTTCCTTGTGATGTATGTATTTCTACCAATTTTTAATTGCACTATTATGATTATATCAATATACTGTCTAATGCCCGCGACTTTCTTCGTGTCAAAATGGTTTTGTTATTTAATAGAAACTTAGTCTTTTCTCAAAATTCATTATGGGCCCTCTTTTATTTTTGTCGTGAAAGTTCTTATGAGACATGTTTGAAATTCTGATCCGCAAACTTTTTATGTGACGAACTATGGTGGGGTATATATACACTGTGTCGGGTAGAGTGTTGAAAACACTGGTTTTCGTCCAATTATCTAAGTTAAGCAACGTCGAGCGCGGTTAGTACTTGGATGGGTGACCTCATGGGAATACTGCGTGACGGTGGGCCTTTGATTGTATTTTTTAATTCAAATGTTTCGTTTTAATACAAAAGTTTCACTTCTATCGTGTGTCTTTACGACACACCCTGTGTTTTTATTGTAATTTTGTCTCTTAAGAGCCAGTACAAACCTCATGGGAATACTGCGTGACGGTGGGCCTTTGATTGTATTTTTTAATTCAAATGTTTCGTTTTAATACAAAAGTTTCACTTCTATCGTGTGTCTTTACGACACACCCTGTGTTTTTATTGTAATTTTGTCTCTTAAGAGCCAGTACAAAAGTATAATGATGTTACAGCCTAATTATTACACTTTAAGTTCTTAATCTGTCAGTAAATGTCTCAACACACTACAAACTATTACCAAAGTGGACTGTTACTCCCATCCCATTAAGTTTTGCAAATTAATCGTACGAATGCGTAACTATTTGTTTGCTCTTTCAGCCCATTGCCACCGGAAGTCCTTCACGGTATCCTAATTAACGTGACGTGCCTTGCAGGACCTTTTGCACCGACTTGTTAATATAATTATTATTGTTTTTTTCTTTTCAAACGCGTGATAATTTATTCTAGGCCTTGCTTTATTCTAAACTGACCTTCTTTTTTAATGTGTATCATTCAGCTATAGTACGTTTTCTGTTTGTTTCAGTTTAATGTAAACTCGTATAATGTTAACTGTGCATTTTGACAGTCGTAGTTTCTTGCAATAAAACTTATTTCTGACATAAAATATATTACGCTAGTTGATCCCCGCGACTTCGTCTACGTGAAATCGGTTACCTACCGGTTCTAATTGTATTTCCAAACTCGAAAAATCTTAAAAAACCCAGAACCCGATTACAGCGACTCCCACAGTTTCCAATTGTGAAATTTAGGGACTCGCTCAAACGTATAACTAGTTGGTTAGTACACACACTTACGCATATGTGGAAGAAATGTTGATGAAGCGGACGTATCGCCATCTGTCATTCAATAATATCGTTTTGTTTGAAATACGAACGACCGTTGGAATATTTTGCATATTGTTCATATAAAAATACTAAAATCGCGAATAAAAAATTGGAGGGTGAGGTTAGGAAGGTGAAAATTTGGAGCTATAGGTATTTTTTGATGAGAAATAAAAAAAAAATTGGATACGTAGCCTAACCACCTAGAGGTATAAAATATACTTTACGACCTATTCTCATACCTACCAAATATGTATTTTAAATTTCATAAAAATCGGTCCATCCCTTTCGAAGGAGTTCAAACACTAACACCATAACACGAGATTTTTATATATTAGAGTGTCTGGCGTCATCGTCTAGATGTCTACATTTTATACCACTTTATGTTTCCTGTAATAATATATTTTGTATTTATTACCTTGTTTATTTATATATGTGCTTCGGGTTTTACTGTTACATTAATTATTAATAATTGTTACCTAGTTATTTGTTGGGACTTAAATCGCAAATAGGTAATTAGTTAACAGGGTATAGGTATACGTATTATGTGGAATATTCTAGAATGTTACCAAGTACTACATGACAATAATATTCGTCAAGTGCAACTCTCACAGTAGTAACACACTTGGGCGTTTAAGCATCAGTTAATGTATATATAGTAATCAAGCAACCACAATACAGACGATAAACCAGTCATAGTGACTGTCTTTTAGTTTATTGTGTTCGGGATCAATTATTGTGTATCAAGTTGCTCAGATGCATGCTGGCCGGCATGACGGCGGCGACTGCCGATCCATTGTAGGTACATATTCCAATAATCGTCGTACTACTATAGTAGTACTAGACGTATAGTATACTATACGTCCAATTCATCGTACTACTATAATAACACACGATAGTCAAATAAATGATACTGCCTATGAGAAGACTTATATCACATTAACGTTATAAACTAGCTGATACCCGCGGCTACGTCTGTATTGTTTTGTTACTTTGACAATATTTTATATACAGAGGGAAAAATATAAAACAAAATGGAAAATATACTAAGTTTACAAAATTTTATTTGTAAACAATTTTCTTTTTTATTTCTAGTTATTATGCGAATATAATATACGGTCTCATCATTTATAAATATAAAAACGCAGACATCCGCTAGTCTTTATAAATACATACAAACCTGCTTCGGACGTTTTAATTTAAAGTAAATTAAATTTTACAAAGCCAGACGAATTATTATATCGCACCTTTATGAATTTTGAAAATACGAAGAATACCTTGTACGCAAAAAACGCTTTTAATGATTTATTAAAAGTTAAAGAAATAAAATTACACAGAATGATGGCTCGGGCAGGCAGATTGTTGTAATGGTCCCAAATTCCAGGATCCTTTGGCCTATTTTGGGATATATTGGATAAATTAACGAACTGCACCGGATAATAAGTTGGCTTAGGATTCCTTGACAGCGGCTACCGTTAATTTTAAATGCTACGACGGTAATTTCTGGTTAACTGGACATGCATTCACTAATCCAGTAACGGTACGCATTAAGACGAGACTCTGTGACGATTTTTGTATTATAAATTTGATGATCGCGATTCCATTCCCTCGTTGTTTGCTCAACAAACAATTACGTACTTATATGAAGTAGCTTGGGGTAACTGACAAATTATTCGACGTGTCTCACAAATGGATTAAAAAAATAAAAACAATTAATGTATATTTGTAATTATCATTCAGTTTTATAAAATAACTTTTTTTAACAATATTTTCTTGTTGTTATAAACCTAAATATGTTTATAGAGTCGTCGTATTTCGTTACAAAAATGAAACGAAACGAAAATAAAACGATAAATGCAAAAATCAGACATTTTGAAATTTATCGTTGTTTTAAGTGCTCGTTACATTAATTAACAGATTAGGTAATTCTGTAAGATTTCAAAATCAGAATGTATACATTTTCAATTGTGTATAATTTAATTAATTAGACAATATAATATATGTAGAGGTTTTATGTAAAAATCTATTATTCAAGACTCTTGGGTAAAATAAAAAAACGTGGGAATAAATATGTACTCATTTGAACATGAATATGAAAGAGCTGTCTGTCCTTGAGCGTTGAGATTAGCACACAGTGAACCTTGGATATGATCTCTAAGTTACCTATAAATATTTAATAGTAATTGTTTTTATCCCCTCCAAAAATATCTCAAACGTCGAAGCTTAAGGACGAAAAATCACTTCTTGTAGTATAAGCATTAAGAATTTAAATAAATTTTAGCAGAACCTTGGACAAAATATATTCGAAAAATGTATGTAAATAACAGTCTTATTTGGTAGTATTAAATGAAAAATTAATAAATTGTATGCATAGTCACGTCTGTAATTGAGCCTAGATATTATGGGCAAGTTTATTCTTTGTATGACCAAAGCGGTTGACTTATGTATTTATTGCAACATTTAAATTGTTCTATATTCAAAATTTGTTGTTTGTATACTAAATACGTATTGTCTATGAAGGTTGCATTAGATTGTTCACAAATGAAAATTTGTAAACTAAATACGTATTGTCTATGAAGGTTGCATTAGATTGTTTGCAAATGAAAATGACAGCAATAACTTTATATATTGCGTGTCTTATATAAGAATTTCCTTAGTTTTATTGCAATAAAAACATTGGATTTTTTAAATAATGTTTAATTTTGGAGCTAAGTTACGCGAATGTCACTAAGTGTTTGACCGATTAACTTATATTGCTTGGATGTGATAACCTAGTTCTCTCAGTGAAGGAGTACTACGACTGCTTTCAGATATGGCTTTTTTTATTTATTTGACAGCCAATCTATTAGTTGATTATTACATTGTCGACTAGATAACGTCATTTTAAAGTTTCTTGCGATCCTTTCAATGATCTAACAAGATGTTGGCCGTCTTCCTAGAACTTTCCATAAAGTTGTTGTGGCATGTCTGAATCCATGTTCCACGGTGATATTCCCTATCCAATTCTCTTGTGCACAATAACCAAACTATATTACGTAAAACTTCATCAATATTACAAAATATAGACACAAGTTTATGAATAAAATATAAAATACACTACATGACATTACAAGAACCCGCCAAAAACTTCCAGATATTGAATTAATCAGTTTTGTAGTTCTGTTCCTATTTCTAATATCCGTAATTATACACACATTGAAACAAAGTTACACAACTTATTTATGAGTAATAACTCGTATCGTCCTAATTCAGACAACCACTGATACATGCTAATTTAATTTCATTTCTATGTGAACTAATATAAAAGATACGTTATGAGCATCGAACTAATAATGTCATTTAGTGTTTTTGGAAATACTCGCAATAATAATTGTTCTTTATGAATTTTTAACTTCTTTTTTGTTTTCAAGCAATAATAATATTGTTAATTTGTTGCCAACCTGTAAATTAAAATATATTTTTTGCTATAAAACTTATATGAGATAATGATAACAATACATTACAGTTTTTTCAACATTTAAAACTGAGACATAAAAAAACAGACTGTACTTAATTTAAAATTGAATATAAAAATTTTCCGACATTTAATTAGCATGTGTATATGTAAAAGATATCTCGGTAAAATAGAATAATTTGCATACAAATTTCGTTTCCGCAATACCGTATGCAATTATATTAAAGTAGCAAAAAGCCGGTCGCATTAGAACGACAATCATTGTACCCAGACGTGTGTCTTGATTCTTATATGTATTTCAGTTAATGCCTTAATTGCTATACTTGGGAGTATTAGCCGGGATCGATTGAAATAGATAACTTTTATAGCAATTTTATGTGTATTTCAGTTAATACCTTAATACTTGGGAGGGTAGGGTAGGTGGGCCGCCGGCGCTCTCACTGACCGAACGAAACGCAACAATGCAAGCACTGTTACTTCACGTCGGATTTTAATACTTGGGAGGGTAGGGTAGGTGGGCCGCCGGCGCTCTCACTGACCGAACGAAACGCAACAATGCAAGCACTGTTACTTCACGTCGGATTTCTATGAGAGGGTGATACTACCCCGGGCGAGCCGACCCATTTATGCTAAAACCAGTAATAGCTTCAGCGTGGCTCTACTACCTACCAAAAAAGTAGGTCGCGAGGGACAAGTTCACATAAGTTCATTTCTTAAACTCTTACAATTTATTAATATTATGAGTCACGGCAAAATCTATTACCGAACTGTCATTGTTATATAAAACCTTCGAAGTAGCCTTTATTATTTAATAATAAACAATTTTCCGTTTGTTAGTTTTAAGCATATTTATCGCAGGAAGTAATTTGGCGCGAATATTGGACACGTATCGATTTTAATTCACGCTGAGGTCGCACCAATGTCGACACGCATTAGTTTAGATATAAATAATTTTAATATATCACATAACTTTTAATGTTTTTGTCCTGTGACAATCGTTTTACGTGTCAATATTAAACTTATTCTCGGAAGTAATTTGATATTTTTTAGGAGTCCTCGAATTTCTTTGTCACCAGAATAGACAATACATCCAATAGTTGTAAAGTGTTTTTAGTTTTATGCGCGCGTCTTTAAATACTTTGTTTTCAACACTTAAAATGAATTCTCAACGTTTTACGAGCTACCTAAGAGTTTATGTGGTATAGAAGTGTGTAAAATTCATACTACACAGTAAAGCTTATTTAATGATTTATGTGTGATGGACCAGAGGCTATCGTAAACTTTCAACTCTAGTGTTCGTTATATTTATAGCTGCTCTAAGCTTACTAGGTCCCACCACAGTGCTCACATTACTGGGTCTCCCTTCTTAATTACGTATTATGGGAGAGTAAAAAGCAGAAATGTATTAATAAATGTTTCGAGGTTGCTACCAGCACTACTGAACATTAAAATGTGAAGTTTTCTCTATAGATGTAATCGAAGGAAGTATACAAGATGCTCATCATAACATATGGTGCTGAAACACGAACGCTTACAGTTGAAGCGGCACAAAATATAAGTGACATATAGAGCTATGGAGTGCGCCATGCTCGCCATTAAACTCAAATTGATAATGCCGAGGGCAGATGTCGCACTACGTTAGTTGGGCAGGACATGTTGCCAGGCTGAGTTATAGCTGTTGGAATAAGATATTGACAGTGTGATAGCCACGTACAGTGCAACGTAACTATATTTTGAAACCGTGGGAATTGGTCTGGAGAAGATTAGGTCATGGCCGGAATGAGTGACATATAAGAAGGGAACTGAATGCTGACAGTAGGTGATTACGGGCTGTAAATGATAAGAAGATAAAGAGAACTATCATTGTTTTGCTAAGGTTCGGTTATTCAGCCCTTTCTGTTATAAATAAATACGTTATTAAGGAGTTGGTCTTCTCATACATTTTATTCTGATGTATTCCTAATATATAATTGTTTATAGTTGATACGAATCTAGTTAAATACTAGAATAAACGAATTTGACAGCGAAGTAAAATATTACTCTACGATAAGTGTACAATATTAATACATTGAAAATAAATAAATAGTTGATTTGTTTTCAAATCTGTCTGGTAGAGTTATGAATCTATAAATTTACCTGCTCTCCCGTCTATAACAGAGGGATACTACCAGGTTTTTGTTGGGCCCCGGGCGATACGCGATCAACGTCGATTATGTTTAGGTAGTCCTAATTACTGGTTGCTCCGGTGTCTTCTAATAAACAGAACCTTAAGATTATAAAGGGGCTTCATAAAATCTACATTTTTTTTATTTATTTCTCTTCCTCTGTCGATATTAATCAAAGAAAAAATTACTAACAATTACACGAGTGTATTTCGAAAAAGAGAAAGCATAGTATTTAAGTGTACGTTTCTTTATAGAATCAAACAAATAATTTTAGTATTGTTAACAGGCTCTTATAAATGAATAAGGTTTCAAATTAATAACTTTTGAATTAACTTATATAAGAACATTAAAATTTTGTTAAAATGTCAATATTGTGTGATATAGATATTCTGGACACATCTAAATTGCTTAATAACTTATGACAGTTAATAAAATCATGTAATTTTTAAAAATAATATCATTTAGACTTGTTACAAATAACTATATTGAGAAACGCTTCAATCCTTACATTCCTCTACTTTTGTACCTGCATAATACAAAATCGAGAACGCCAGCTGCAAAGCGGTGCGTCGCGATGAGACACAAGGGCCACGGGCACTGAGCGAGTCCGCGGTGAAAGTGCCTCTGAAAGGTCCACAACTTTGTCTACCTGATCATATCGTTACCTCCTTTAAGTTATGGTTGTTAGAACAAAATTGTTAATATAAGATCACTCGTAACAATAGTTGTAACTCGGTCGCTGTTAATTAAATAACTACCAGAGATACGCATCTCGTGCTGCGTCATATTCCATTCGCTCTGACACGGGATCAAGACGTCAGCCGACCGTATCATGAACGTTATCTTGAAAACTATCAGAATACTGTGTGTAGAATGAGCGGTGGCCGGCGGGGTACACCTCGCACACCTGTTCGCTCGTCGGGGAGTCGTCCGGAGGTACGTGACCGACGCGTGAGCCCCGGGCGCGGACGCTTAGCGCGTGCGCCTCTCAGCTCGGAGCGAATGCCTCCCATACTCATTAACTTTCGGGGATCGGTCGCCTTTCGATGATATATGTGTAGGATGTGCCGGATGCTTATATAATGACCGCGCGGAGACGATGCCCCATTATGCGTAACGTTATTTCTTGTAACATTCTCAAATTTAAAAGGCGGAGGAGGTCATTGAAATCGCTCCGGCGTTGCGTGTTCGAACCTATTTTCTCACAGGTAATATAATAAATTGTAAAACCTAACACGTATGTACCAACAACAACGAGATCGTATCTCTTTCCTTGCAATAAAATTTTAGGTCGTTCCCATGATTGGGAGACCTTATGCTGTTTGCGTGCTGGTGCTTAGCGTGGTCTACGTATACAATCCTATGTTTCCTCAATTACAGAGCTTTGCAATTTTGACACATTGTTATAGTAATCAGTTATGAGCGCAATCAACTACTAAATTACAAGGCACGCGTCTTACATAATATCCCCTCGCGTCTATTGTTATACCTGAACATTACTCGAAGGTTCGTCTCTATAAAAGGGCTGGTCAGTTTACAAGCGCTACGTACGTGATTTTCGTCAACATCGAGCAACGTTTCGCCGAAACTATTGTTTTAAGCGTAAAAAATATAATTTATTGTTATGTCTAAGGCGATTATATAACAGAAATAACAATGATCGATTGTGATTTCGTATTCTCGAGTACACGTGTTTGGAGTTACAATCGAACGGTGCGTGAGCGCGTCGGGTTTATATAATCCACCGGACCCAAATGAAATTATTATACTAATTACCGAATCTCTAAGACGGGCGGAGGGCGTCGCGGTAGAAAATCTCCCGAGTCTTTTAAATCGATTACGGGTTACTCGCCTACAGCATCGACGTTTTGTCTCTGTCTGGTGCAGTCCGGCCTTGCTCTACACTTTTACGTGGTAATCTATTACGGTTCGTTGCACCTTGTGCGGCTTTTTGTTACTCGTTATATCAATGGATAATGTAAATACGATATATTTTATTTTGGTCACATAAAGTATGAAATGAACACACATTTATATAATTTATGACAAGTTAACAAGATGTGTATTATAAAAATATGTGCCTTAATGAATAACAAAAAAGTATAGACAGAAAATATACTTAACGAAATTACTTGAGAAATGTAAGAGATAATATAAGATTTGAGGTAAAAGAAAGCGAAGATTTTTGAGCTAAAAAATGAACTTTAAGGAGTATTCCTCTTAAAACTTAAAGCAAACATGTATTTTTAAACAAGTAAGATTATTTATTTATGGTTTTAGATTTATTGATTTAGGAAAAAAAACTGTAACACATTGAAATACTTATTAGTTTACACTAAGTAACTTTTAAGTACAAAAATTTCTTCGCGATTCCTTCTATAAATCCTTCTCTATTGAAGCGATGATGGCTTAGTTGATAGCGTGTTCGGACACAGCGTCGATGGACGCAGCTTCGAATCTTAGCAACTGAGTTGAAGGTTTCGGTGAAGGAAAACATCCTATGAAACCATAGCATGGTGGTAAGGTAGTTTCTAAGTTTGCCTGGCTAGCTGCCACCCTCAAATCTGTCGCCAAGCACCTGTTGGTGTGTTCCGGCAGCTGTAGGTACTTGAGAGCCAGTCTCCTTTAGATTTTTTTTTAATGTAGCACAGCAAAGTGACTGCTACGTGTCTGACGGTGAGCACAGTACAATCCAAAAACAATGGCGACTACCGAGAGATGCGTTTTCCCTCGCCGGTCGCCGCTGTCATGCCGGCCTGCATGAGCGAACAACCTACGTCCGTATCCAGAGGTGACCAGTGTTAAGCATCGCATCGGTAACCGAACCACGGCGAAAGTCATTCACTACTGGATATGCATGAGCTGATCCCGACACGCGACGCGCAAAACGAATCACTATTACAGGCTTTTTCGCTACATGCATGGTGGTCTTTGAAACCCTACCACCCAGATTTGGCGTGTTTACCATCTCAGACCAGATAGTTATTTAACATCACGTAAGATTGTCGTCAAACGCTAAAACCTATTCGTTATTATTACAAAAACAAAAATGAACACGGCTATAAAACGACGGCTTTAAAATCTAGTCGACGTCATGTTTAAAATACTATATTACAAAAACGTGTCCAAGCAGTCTCTAGCTAAACATCTGATTCAAGTTTTATATGCAAGCAACTCTAAATAGCATTCGTTCAATTCGATCTCATCATTCAAAAACGTTCCATTACATACAGATATTTTGCAAACAACTTCAATTTATGAATAATATTTCTATTCAAATCTTCGTTAAGAACATGTATTTATTATAAGTTAAATTGGTTATCGTTATTGTGACATTTTAGTTACGGGAAAATGTTGTAAGTGATAAAATAAACAATCTATTAGATTTATATATAAGTGCGTAAGGTAAGGAACAACAGTATAATGACGGATTAAATAAATATACTGTCAGATGTCAATAGTGTCAACGTAGTTATGTTTACTTGTGAATCTCTAAAATTGTTTAATTTATTTACTTCTTCCAAGAAATCCATAATTTACTATGAAACTTCTTTTGCCGGCAAATAGAGATACAGTTAATTATAACAATAGTATAAGACTTTATAACATTTAATATTTCTTGTAGATAGTTGAGATAGCATTATTATCGAAGCGTGGTTCCAACAATTAGGCGGTTTCACAATCTCTGTGCCTCCTCGTTTGATTATAATTTTATTAGTTCACGCTCTAGTTACTATTGAAGGAGTCTCACACTTTCACATATTATGGATCTTCTAATTAAACAAGGTTATAAGCGAAACAGCTTTTTTTAAATCTAGATAGCAGTTTAATTGCAATATATTAATTCGATCTCAGGAAGTTAAAGCGAAAGTAGTTTTGTACAAATTCTGAAATGAATTTATCAATATATATCAGAATTTATTACCCAACGAATCGAATTAAATACAAATCTAGAAATGCAATTCTACCATGTTTCTTTTTTTGCTCGTTCTCTATGTGTTAGGTTAAAATTTTGTATTACATTTTTAATTATGTTCTTCGTTTAATAGAGACTTGAAAATAGTATAGAATTGTATGTAAATACAACAAAAAAATAAGAAGATAAATGATTCTGTGTCGGCTATGAAATAAATCTGAAGATATCACGAAGTTTCACATAAATAAGTCTATCGGAAATATATTAGTTTGTTTCTAAATGCAATAAGTAATTATGTACAATCCATAACATAATTAATGTAAACATAAAACTCTTCAAAGTAACATTTAGAATGAAGTTAGATCAATTATTCTTTCTTTATCTCTTATTAGAATATAAAATCCAACTCGCAATAACCCAAATTCTTTATCTGATTATATAAATGGTACTCCAGATATTTTAAATTAAAATAAAGAGATTAACGTAATTGTAATGTTTTTTTGTTATAAAACGATAAATAAAAATGAATGAACTGTATAGTGAACCGAGAACGTCTCTATCAGCTGTTTATATTGTTATCAATTTCGTCCTACATTTACGATTTCTACCTAAGTTTTTATCTACCGAATGTTCAAAGTACAGTTCTCTTTATAGCTTTGAACCAGGATAATAGTATTATCTTGTCGCTTCTCGTAGAACAGGTGTATTTATTGGGACAACAGTAGCCTTGGAGTTTATAAGTAAATTAGTTCCTAAAAATTGTTTATTATATTCAAAACAGTTATTGTCAACTACAACAACGTCAGCAACAAACTAATGTCTATAAATTTTGAATAAGAGTGCTGAAGAAAAAATGTAAAAACTTCATAGTTGGGCGATTTAGTACGCTAAAGCGTAGGGGAGTAGCGAGTGTTGCAAGTAATTGATCTATGTGTTAGTTTCGCGGAAATAAATATCTAATGTGGAAATTAGATCTAATTAATAAATCTAATTACTCCTGCAAAAAAGTGCTCCGAATAACTAACTATAACTGGTCTCAGGACTGTGCTCCTATCGAGATTGGTTATACAAACCTACATGCCTCAATGACGACTTCACAAAAGATGTATGCTATTTCATAAATAAATAAAAAATCTTAACCATAATACCATTTCTTTCTCTTTATTTTATATAAGTTCTTGTTATCAGTATAGATATTTCAGTCCGCATGGAGTCTAATAGGCTACGTTCTCTTTCACAGCCTGTTCGAGCAGGAGATAATGAGCTATGTGCCAGCGGGCGGGTGCGGAGTGACACCAGTGAACGCGGGCGTGGCGGGCGGTTGCACGGGCGGCTCACCTGCTGCATCGCCAGCAGCGGCGCGAAGTACGAGGGCACCGGCGCCGCAGCGGAGGGACTTTGAAGCCAAACTGCGAGCTTTCTACCGCAAACTCGAAAGCAAGGGGTACGGACAAGGTCCTGGAAAGTTAAAGTAAGTGTTTTTGTTTCATTCATTTCGATGCTCCGTGCGGAACTATCGCTAAGAATTGGTTAAATTATACGGACCTTTACGTATGCTGTAACGGATTATGCAGAAGCGCGCCGTAATGGACTTTGATGACTGGAATTTTTACCAACTTGCTTGATATTCTAGTGAGTATCGTGTGATCGTGTCTAGTGGTTTGATCGATGGGATGTCAATCTGATGTCCGCAGGTTCGATTACCGTCATGTACCAAAATATTTTTTCAGAATCCGTCATACATTTACTAATTTTAATTGGTAACACTATCGGTTATCGGTGAAGGCAAACATTGTGAGGAAACCTGAACACGATAAATGTTCTTGTAGTAACAACGTACCTACGTGAAAATATAAAACTGTGGATTTCTCGGAGTTTTATATTGCCGATACCACGTTGGATGGTGTGGTGATTATGCCCATACATTATTTCGAGTAGAGGCCTATGGCTCTGCAGCATGTCTCTTACAGGCATGACGATGATGATGGTGATGATGATGACGAGTATTATTCTGATGTAAAAGCTATATTACTCGTAAAGTTTCATGAGAATCAGTTCAATAGTTCCAGCGTAAAAGAATAACAAACATCCGTCTACCCTCACAAACTTTCTTATCTATAATGCTACTAACTTTTGCCTTCGATGATTTTCGGCTTCGATCTCATTAATGTACATTTGAAGCTATTCTTCGGTGATAGCATTTTTTTCTGGATGCAAGATATCTTTTTTTTTGTGTCCCTGAAAACGTGTATACAAAATGTTATATTCATCAGTTGGTTACTTACAGTGTGAAGCATAACAAATAAACAAACTCACATTGTCATTTATAATGTTACTAAGAAATATAGGAATTGGTTTACCGTCTAGGGTGCTTATTCATTTCATACTGGGGCCGATGTTACTCGTGTCCGCAGGAAGTGTACCTCTCATTCCCCTGAACGTGCTCCCTGGGTGGTGGTGAGAAATAACAAATTTTTGTCAGCTGCATAATTTGAACCTCTCAGGGACAATTTGTATAGAGTAATCAAATAATCGACGATAATAAAATATGGATACACTATTTAGTCACACGATTAGATAAATTCATTTCGTAACAAATTCGTGTAAAAAATATCTAAATCAATGATTACAGATTACACATCCGACGTGAACACCTCCTAGAAGACGCTTTCCGACGCATCATGTCGTGCGGTAAGAAGGAGTTGCAAAAGGGAAAGCTCTGCGTGTTGTGGGACGGAGAGGAAGGTTTAGACTACGGCGGCCCGAGTCGGGAATTCTTCTTCCTGTTGTCGAGAGAACTGTTCAACCCCTACTACGGACTGTTCGAGTATTCCGCAAACGATACGTACACCGTCCACGTGTCACCGATGTCGGCGTTCGTCGATAATCATCACGAATGGTGAGTTTGTATCAGATTTTAATTATCGTTACCATTTAAGAATTTCTTTGGACACCTTTGGATACTTGTATATTTTTTGGGAACCAATCTTTTAGATTGTTACCGCCATTGTCGAGTAGGTAATTATATTACAAGTTTCTTGTGACCATTTCAATGTTCTAACAACATGGTGACTCTCTTTCTCCTTGGTATTATTTCCCATTTCACTTCAGTCGTGCACAACAACCGAATTACATTCCGTAAAAAACCACCAATATCACAAAATATAGAGTCGAATAACACAAAATTATGAATAAAATATAAAATCCACTAGATGACATTCCAAGATCCCGCCAAAAACTACATTTCCGTTGTCGATGTAATGTTTTGGTGACTCGGATATCAGTTTTTTTTTAATTACTTTATCACGGTAAAGTGTCGACACTGTATCTGATGGTAGGTGCATTATACTCCAAAAACAACGACGACCATATAAATATCCTTAATTCATCGATAGTCATTGCTCAGTCAGTGTCAGCTCGGAAGCCATTTCGAGTTACGTGTGTAGTGTAAGATTTTTTCATAAAGCAAACAAACGAATTTGGTCTATAAAACTATCGCAAAAATCATTTTTTTTATTAAAACTTCGAATTCGAATTTCGAATATATAGAAAAGTTGCCATAAAAACTAAAAAGAATGAACAAGTTTGAATTTTTTTTTAAATCAATCTTTGTATCGTTTCCGAAAATTATCGATTTTTTTCAATAGGTCAAAGTTATCCAAATACAAAATCTAATCTATCTTTCTTAAACAGTTACCGGGTGGTATAGTGGCTTCTGACTGTAGTAGTGGTCGTAAAAAAAATATGGACTTAATTTTAGAAAATTAGCATGCCCCAATAAAGAGGCGATAAAAAAAGGCTTGATTATAATTAAAGCAACTTTCTTGTTTCAATTATTACTTCAGTGCACACTGCGCTTTAGAAAATACTACTGGTGCCGGCGGACATTGTTCCGCCCTGACAATAAAAAAACCTTGACAAATTAAATACCTAAATCTTCCTCATGAGTCACTTTCCCTACTGTGAAAACCGTATGAAAATCCGGTCAGTAGTTTTTGAGTTTATCGTGAACAGATAGACAGACTACAGACGCGGTAGGGGATTTTATTTTATATTATGTAAGAATGATTAATGATTGGTAAATATTACTAGTGTATTAAAAACATGTTAACACATTGCATGCAGGAAACGTACTTTTACGTTTTTTTGGTGCGCGGATCAAGTAATAACTTTGAAATAGATTTTTTTGATTTTTATTTTACGAAGTAATTTACATTTGCAGTTGTTTATTTATGTCGCCTTTTTGATATAACCGATATTAATTCCTAATAAACTTAGTTACTCGTCTGTTTAAGTGTTTTTTAATTACTTTTTATACATTAAAAATCCATATGAGTAAAGAAAGTTAATGTCTATCAAAAGATGGATTCAAATTTATTCTTGTTTTTATTTTATTATATATGTTATTTTTCAAAGTAGTATAAGTTCCGTTCGGTGCTATAAACGTTTTTTTTTAATACTTTTAATGATTATAATTTAATAATAAGATTGCTAAGATGCATAGTGTTAAAAACATTAAAGTAAAAGAAGACCGTTTGCCGAAATTTTATACAACCGCTCATATATAGTAGCTTTTGCTATATATAGTATATGCTAATATGTATATAGTAGTAGCCTTTATAATATGAGTTACAATTAAAATGTTCTGAGGGAAAGCAAGAATATATATAGCTTACAACATTTCTTTGTGAACAATGTTTTTAGTTTATTTCACCTCTCTCACGCATGCGCACCACACCGCTTGCCCGATTACGCCACGACAAGAAAATACATATCGCTGAACGCGTAGCACTCTTAGAAACGTAGCCTCTTAAAACCTTAATCACTGTATATTAAATTAAGACTTCGTGATACTTTTTTGGATAAGGCCCATGTGTGTAAGAAAAGTAAACCTAATAAGTCGAGACTGCCGACGGAAGTGAAAACTCAAAACAACGGAAGAACATGTTCTTTTTTTGATAAATTTAAATTAATTAAAATCTGAGTTATTTAAATTTCTTTTTTTTATGTCATAGGAGGCAAACGGACAAGTGGGTCACCTGATGTTAAGTGATCACAACCGTCCATTGACACTTGCAACACTAGGGGAGTCGCAAGTACGTTGCCAGCCTGTGTTGGTGAGAGGAGGGGGGAAGGGGATAGGAGGAAGGGAAAAGGAGGTGGGAATGTAACGCAACAATGTAAGCGCTGTTACTTCACGTGGGTGTTTTTTGAGAGAGTGGTACTACCGCGGGCGAGCCGGCCCATTCATTCTGAAACCAATAATAGCTTCAGCGTGGCTCTACCACCGATGCTATTCATAATTTGTATATTCAAATTATTAACAATAGTTTTCATATCTATTGGCACTCTAAACAATAATGATATACATTTTTATACAGTTTATTAATAATTCAAACATACACAGGCCGCTAAACTACGCGTCACTAGTCTGGCGCAAGTGCGATACCTCACGAGCATGTCGAAATCATCGATGACGCGACCCCATAAGTTTTTTCCATACCAAAGATTAGTCAAGGGGCCTCAAGAAGATTTCACTTCTAAAAAAATATCGATATCTGTCCAGTAGTTCTTGCGTGATGCGCGTACAACGGCAAAACTTTATTATTATATTTATACTAGCGGGCCCGACGTACGTTGTATTATAGTATATACCTTAACCTTCCTCAGGAATCGTTTTATCTACTGGTGAAAATCGCATGAAAATCCGTTAAGTATTTTTTGAGTTTGTTGTGAATAGACAAACAGACGTGGCGGAGGACTTTGGTTTATAATATGTAATTTTGGGATTTCGATTGAAATACCAGTTGATTGCACAGAATATAAGTTTATTTCACACGTTTAGTACTTGGTTAGTTTTTACACAGTTTGTACAAACACTATAATAATATGATAGAAGTCGAATTCCTTATAATATATAACGCACTTAGTGATGCTAAACCCAAGCGACGCTTTCTTGTTGTTAGTTGTAAGTTACTAGCCGACCCGTGCCCACTTCGTTGGGCGGTAATACGTAAGCGTGGAATGGTTATTTTGCGCTTAAACGCAGCGGAAGCTCTGAAAAGGAAAAAATACCCCGAATTTGCAACATTCTTCATTGCTGCTCCGCTCCTATGTGTCTTAGCGTAATGATATATAGCCTATAACCTTCCCTGATAAATGTGCTATATAACACAGAAAGAATTTTCCAAATCGGACCAGTAGTTCCTGAGATTACCCCTTACAACGTCACAAACTCTACCTCTTTATAATATTAGTATAGATAAGTGGCGTCCCTTTGTTAGGGTTGCGAGCTTATAAAAATGTCTGTCGTTCAGATACGCTATATAATGATAGATCAAGTTTAATTCAGTCTTTGAGCTTTAGACAACTATATAAGATTGTTATATAATTTGCATTAATATGATTGCATTTTCTGTTTGTTAATAAATACCTCGCTTGAAATAGTTATATGAGGAATTATTACAAATTTGTTTAAACTTCAAAAAACAAAAAACAAATTACTTAACAACAATTTAACATACAGTAAGATTTAAACGTTTATTTTTAAAACAATACTTAAGCGTTTAGTTAGACACATCGAATACAGCTATTATATATGTGCGGGATGAACAATGAAATTTGTATAACAAAGATGTAATTTTTGCAAATATAAATAATAATGGATAAATTATGATAATGGCGGAACAATCAGTTGTAATTATACAACGTTACGTGCTATTTCCTGGTCGTGTTTGGTTCGAGACAATTGTCATTATTATCTTTTATTAAACTGTACAATTGTAACGCGAGTTATATTATATTGAGCACGTTTATTATCCGCCATTATTGCCCACATTAGATATAATTACCGTTCATACGTCAGTTTTACTGGTCACTTAGGAGTTGTTACACAATTTTCCTGGTTTTTAAGTGTATTAGTAACTACTATTCTATACTTATATATGTATATTGCTAATATAAAGGGTAACGATTTGATTTTTTGTTTGTTATTAATAATTTTGAATAATTCTACATTTAACACGAGCAAAGATGTGAGCAAAAACTAGTAATTGGTAAATAAATATAAAAACACCCTAATGGACAAAATACAGACGTTATACTGTCTGATACCTTGATAAGTTGTCAACGTAAAAAAATATTGTGTTAGAAGGCTGAAAATTTTGGATTGTAAGCTTTTTTATGTCAGAGGTCAAAAAATGTTTAGTGCGAAAATAAATAATAAAATCTTTTTGAAGTGAAACTTTTGAGGGTGGGTTTCATTTTATGATCCGCAAACTTTTTGTATGACAAAAAGTGGTGGGTG
Organism: Antheraea pernyi; assembly: GCA_015888305.1. Lineage (NCBI taxonomy): Eukaryota > Metazoa > Arthropoda > Insecta > Lepidoptera > Saturniidae > Antheraea > Antheraea pernyi. Next base: position 142,655 of record MU159617.1, on the reverse strand, counting down.
TAAACACTGTGTCAGATAGAGTGTTAAAAATACTGGTCTTCGTCCGATCACCGAATATAACTTCGGGCGCGATCAGTACTTAGAGGGATGACCGCCTGGGAATACGAAAGATTAACTTCTATGTTGTGTTTTAAGGATACATCCTGTTTTTTATTCTCGACAACACAGTTTCATGTATATGTATAATGCCTCATAAGTATATAAAGACAATTATATTAATATCGGTCTGGTTGCATATAAGGACAACAATTAAGAATAACATTCTCGCGCTTTGGAATTTTATATACAAACATTTATACAACACTAGGGAAATTAAATAGCTCGCTTGTTATTCATGATAAACGTTTCGACTTAAATATACTCTTTTGTTTCAATTTACAGCGAACATAAAGTCTATTCAGACGGTTTAGTGAACCCTAATATTTAGTTTGAATATTATGAGTTTTCAGTCTCCTTAACTAGAGTTATTCATGGGCATATGAATTGTTTCGTTACATTTAAAATGAGCCAAGATCAATTTTAATAAAATATATTCAAAAATGTAAAAACGGCACAATTTGGGCTTCGTGTATATAAACTGAAAATAATAAAAAAAGAAATCGTATATTAATATTGGGTTTGGTACGTTTTGGCATGTAACGTAAAAATTACACTAACAATTGCCTGCGGTTCCACGTGCGTTTTTTGATTCTGTAATTACTTATAATTAGTTATAAAAATGTATTTCAACAAAAAAGTTTTAATTTTATTACTAACTAGCTTTGCCTCGAGGCTTTGCTCGCGTTAATGTAGATTTTAAAAATAAAATACAGCCCACGGTACGGTACGGAATAAAAAAATATATACAATTCATGCGCTTGCTTAATTGCGGAATAAACGTTTACTTACAATCACTAAAATCGGTTGATTTTTTTTATAGTACAAAATAATTTTTTTTTATTGAGAATATCTATAGCGTATCTATTTTAATAATGACATACCCCGTGTAAAAAATAATATCAACAACGAGGGAAATAAAAAAACTTTTATAATATTTTATTAAATATCCTTGGCAATTATATTACTCTATCAATCGAGGAATTATATAAACTTCTTGCGTAGAAAATTTAATATGAATCAGTTCAACTGTTTTGGAGTCACGTCCGGATATACAGACAGTCATAAATAATTATGTCGCAGTCAGTGGTTTGTATTTATATTAATTATTTCTGGATTTAATTATCTTTTTTAATTTTATGGATTTCATTTATAATTTTGTTTTCTTTCCTATGATTTAATTTTCATTTTATTGTTTACTTTCACATTTTCATTTAGTAGGTACAATTTTTAATTTGCAAATTTTTGTTTTTCAATGCTACATTAATTTACTTTTTATAAATATGACTACTTTACGCTGTAACCTTGTGTGAACTAGTTGTTGGGTTTCTGTCTAGACACTAGGTACTATTCTTACTTTTTGTATCTTTTATTGTTTGTGTTTTCTATACATATGAGTAATAAAATAAATATATATAACATTGAGTACTGTATTTTCCGTGTTTTATGTCAGAATCATTGGAAGAGATATAGTTGTGTTATCTTTGAATGTAACAATAAGTCGGAATCGTTAGTCAAAAAATTATAGCATACTATTAGTGTCTCTTGTGTCAGCCTAGATTACTAACAACCTCGTGTTGAAAATAGATCTTCTCACTAAACGCCTATAAATGAATAATTGTACCTAGGAACTAGTCAATTTAGGTTTAGCGTATGACCACTATGTTAAGTCACATTCATCGCTTTTTTTTGCATTTACAATATAAAGAAAGTGATAGGTGTCCGCAATTTGATACGATTGGCTTCCCAACTCCGTGACTGGATGCATGGGCATTTTATTATAAGGTCACAACGATTACTCGTGTCATATAGGTGCAAGTAAAAGAATCACATTAATTTCAAAGTCCGTTAATGACCTTGAGATTAATGACAATATGCTTTACAAAACATCCGATGATTTGATGGCAGACTCCTTCTCTATCGAGCCCAAAAGTTCGAAGGGACATATACAAAGACTGTTACTAAGAACTAGATGCCCTAAACTCTTAAAAAAATAAACCAGGAGCATTCCTGAAATAGTTATTTAAAATAGGCACAGTTGTGTTAACATACCTGATAATATTAGGTTAGATTGTGATCAAATATTTGGACCTAAAAAGTGTTATAGCATACTATTAGTGTCTCTTGTGTCAGCCTAGATTACTAACAACCTCGTGTTGAAAATAGATCTTCTCACTAAACGCCTATAAATGAATAATTGTACCTAGGAACTAGTCAATTTAGGTTTAGCGTATGACCACTATGTTAAGTCACGTTCATCGCTTTTTTTTTGCATTTACAATATAAAGAAAGTGATAGGTGTCCGCAATTTGATACGATTGGCTTCCCAACTCCGTGACTGGATGCATGGGCATTTTATTATAAGGTCACTACGATTACTCATGTCATGATATAGGTGCAAGTAAAAGAATTACATTAATTTCAAAGTTCGTTAAATGCCTTGAGATTAATGACAATATGCTTTACAAAATCATCCGATGATTCGATGGCAGACTCCTTCTATATCAAATCCAAAAGTTCGAAGGGACATATACAAAGAACTAGATGCACTAATCTATTAAAAAACTAAACCAGGAACATTCCTGAAATAGTTATTTAAAATAGGCACAGTTGTGTTAACATACCTGATAATATTAGGTTAGATTGTGATCAAATATTTGGACCTAAAAAGTGTTATAAACACAAACATAACAGTAGACTAAAGGCTCACAGAGTCCAGGGAAGATATTTCGTAGTACATGCCTCAATTTTTTTTTTTCCGAACTGACTACGCTATTGACCTAGCAATATCTTAACAGCTTCACCGGACTATTATGTACATGCCTTAATAATTTCGATTGCCGTGGGAGTAGTATCCTTTAACTAAGACGAAATAGGACTATATACAAATGATAATGAAGCAATTTTTAGTGGTCGTTCACTTATTTTTATTATAGTTTTTAGTTTATTTATTTAATAGGTTTACAATAATTGTTACATCGGCTTATTCTAAACACAAATTATTACTTTAATCATTGACTACGATGTACAGTATCTTAAGTAAACACAACTTGCATAGTACGCATTAATTAAAAGTGAAGACATTATCATGCTATAATATAAACTGAATTAAAACGAAAAAAATCATAAATTAAGTATGGTAACAATTCTTCTACTTTAGAATAACAAATTCAATATCCTGTCTTAAAATGAATATAAATAATGTTAAAATTGTTATTTTAAAGCAACTGATTTTAGTTGACAATATTGAAACATTAATTAATAATTATTCATAGAGAAGAAAAAAAAGTTATGTCTACCGGATGATACATATTATGTTGGATTATAAACTTGTTCTTTAACGTAGTTATTTTGAACGGATGCATTATGTCACTTGAAGTGGAACTTAAATGTATTTTACTGTAATAAACTATAAAAAAATCTATCCGGCGAGGTCTTTCAAATGTTTATAAATCATATTGAATTTTATAATGTAATAGCTGATACCCGCACCTTCGTCTCCGTCGTTTATTATATATATATATATATAACCCTAAAAGTCAACCGCAACGCCGCCTACCGGGTCCAATTGTGAATCTAAACCATTCTCAGATCCACTGAAAAACGCACACAAAGTTTTATTAAAATCGGTCCAGCCGTTTAGGAGGAGTTCAGTGACATACACACGCACAGAAGAAATTTATATATAAAGATATAAGGATATTAGGCAGCGATTTCGACGAAAGCTCCCAGGCGGCTTAACTTTTTCCGACACTTGTAACAATTATAAAATATATTTATAATATATATTAAAATATCTCAACCAATTTACACAAAATCTTGACAAATTATACACCTAAACCTTCCTCGTGAATCACTCTATCTATTAAACAAAACCACATGAAAAGCCGTTTAGTAGTTTTTGAGTTTTATTGTTTGTTTTAAAGTAACTAATTCGTCTAACAAATGATTAGTTTATATTTTAGCTATATGGTTCGTACTTGAAATTTTCCTTATGCTGTTAATTTAATTAATTGATTATTGAGAACTTATCTACTAAATTAATTACTTATAACTAAAACTAACTTAACTACTAATCGAAACCATGGGATGACTAATTTGTGCTTATTTCTAGTATGTTTTAGAATTATGCCAGTCTTTTAGAAAATCTAGTTAACGTTTTTGCGAATATACATTATTGAATTATCGAAGATGTGTTTGCAAGGAGTTAATATATTGAATTTTTTAAAACTTGTATTTTACTATTTCACGTAATTCATTTTGTAAGTTACTAAAATAGAAATAATAAAAGAGTAAATAGCTTCTAATCCTATATTACATTACTAAAAAACAATCAAGTTGTTCAGAATACAAATTTTATTTCAAATGACGTGCACACGTATGTATTTCCGTATCGAGAGCACGTTCCCTTTGATGTAACTATTTTAACACCGTGGTCTTTTACGAAACGTTATGCATCAACGAACCGCAACGCCATCTAAGTTTATTTTTAAACACCGCGGTTCCGCTGCCGCACTCGCGCTTCTAAATAATCCCCGCGTCTCGTGTTACAACTAACACGCAGTTTTATGTTACAAACAAACACACTTAATATATGTGTACACAGTTGGTGGGGTTTTTTTATCGTTCGCCACTATGAAACTTAACCGAAACTGTAACCCAGTTTAAGGTTACATTAATTTTATTGATTGACGTTCGTTTTCCAAATACGATTTAAAACCGAATTCTCTGAGCTGAATATAGATTGCACGGACGACTTGGCGGTTTATTTATTGCGTGGGGTTGAGTTTCAATAATAATAATTGATATAGTACACGAATTGTTGTCCTTAGTCAACTTATTTATAAAATGTAAGTGTCAAGACACAAGCCTTGATAATTATTGAGGGAGCTGTTTATGAAAGAGTCGCCCTCTGTCGTTAATAATGAGTTATGCGCAATTTACCTGCTTACTATAAAAAGAGATTACTAATATTGTGATTATCCCGGCTGAGTGCCTTAAGCGCTCGCCTTAGTAGTCCGGTGAAGCTGTTAAGACTATACCAGGTCAATAGCGTAGACAGTTCGAGAAAAAAATACGATTATCCTTGAGTTTAGTTGTGTTTCGCTGGGCAGAGGGCAAAACTCTTGATGCAAATCTATTTTTCGTTTAGTTTATGTTCACTTACAGTTGAATTGTTTAAATATGTTGTGCCCACGTGCATATTTTGTGATTGCAACATCTCTTTAGAATATTATCAAATGAATTGTTGTTGTTATTTAAATAAATTTTAGTTCGATGTACAACTGAGAGAATTTAAATGTTTTTATATTTCTGCATTACGGTTCGTTGCTCAAATACTCGTTTGTCATGTATTATTTTGTTATAGATGTAAATTAAAATAGTTACAGCCGATCGTTTTAAAAATTAGACAGAAGTAATAAGAAATGTATATTGATCACAGGACCCGTGGCAAATACATGAAATATAATGAGAGAGATGTTATGATTCACGTTATTAATGAAATTAAAAAAAAATAACATTAACTCAATAGACATCGACAGATATTATACAAAACAACATGAAGTTAAAAAAGTGGAGAATATTTTTTACGACTTAGTTACGGTACATCTACTTATCTCTATTTTTTATAGATATAATGCTTTATGGATATAATACTTCTAGAAGAAATAAAACTCTTATATAGTGGAAGCTGTATCAAAATTCATTATGTAGTTATGAAGAACTAAGCGCAGACACGGACAAGGCACTGTTTTGTAGTATTTATAGATGGCTAGCTTTTACTGGCAGCTTCGCTTACGTTAAAGTAGATTTGACTATCGGAAACCAATTATTTTTCCGGATGTATGCAAAATTTTTTGTTGTTCAGTTGAGTACTTAGGACGTGAAACAAACTTTTTTAAACAAATTATTTAAACAAATTTATGATACCAATTAGGATTTGTTTTGCATGGTGGGTAGGGGTGGTAGTTGAAGATCTGTGGCCAAGCACCTGTTGGTGTGTTCCGACGACTGCACTAGATATCCAGTCCCCTCTAGGTTTGGCGTGGTTACCGTTTCAGACCACGTCGTCATTTTACATGAGATGAGGCTGTGGTCAAACGCTTAAGTCCATAAATTGAAGGTTAATGTAATGTATTTGATCTTAGGTTCCGTTTCTCTGGTCGTGTGCTCGGCTTGGCGCTGGTACACGGGTATCTACTAGAGGCGTGGTTCACGCGGGCGTTGTACCGAGCCCTGTTAAGACTACCCCCGGCGTTGGAAGATGTCGACGCCTTGGATGCACAATTCGCCGCTTCCCTAAGATGGTTACAGGTATATTTTCCATTTGATAAATCGATTACTTTAAATTAAACGTGTATATTCTCATATAAGATTCGATATCACAGATGTCAATAGTTTCAAGTGGTTTACAAATAACAATTGAATAAATATTAATAATTAAATATTTACAGTAGATATATATTTGTGATAGAATTGTTACATTACAGTATTTTGTGGTGTATTTTATATAGAGTTGATTTTTTTCGTATAAACTTTACTCCTTTGCTTTTTTTTGAAGTGAAAATTCTTATAATAGGATTTGAAATTGTGATCCGTAACCTTTTTGTGTTACGAAAAGTGGTAGGCCTAAACACTGTAGCGGGTAGAATAGGAGCAGTGTCTGTCTTGCTTGCGCGTATTGGAGAACCGTGAGACATACGCTCTTCTCGCTTTCTTTCTCTTTCGTTGTCCGCGGTTGTGTGTACTGCGTTCAAATGGCGTGGCGATCACCGAACATAATCTATGTTATTCAATAGAGATTGATGAATAATCTAAATATAATTACATATTATTATAACATCGATTACTTTTGAGAATTTGATTATATACATATAGTACTGATTTTTAATAGTAACTCTACCGCTCGATTCTGTAGTCTGTTCTAATTAGATTGGTGCCACTTTTAATACTTATCATTAACTATAATTATCATTTAGTGTTTCCTTCATTATTATTAGACAATTAAGTATAATAAAATCATCCGGTAATAACCAAAAGCTTGTTTATTAAATAACGCGTATACCTACAATATATTGATTATGTTTAAGGAAACCTAAAATTATAAGTTAGTAGAATTGTCGTAGGACACTTGGTAAATGTCAAACATCGATATTGTTTGTTATGAAAAATGACAAAAAAATAAATATATTAATTAATACCTTCCGGACTACGTACACAGTAATTGCCAATTTGTTTTTATAACCAGACTCAATAGTTTTAGAATCAAATGATATTTTAAATCTTCGAACAATGATAACTGTGGCTTGACGTTAAAACCAGACTATTCCAGGACTAGTAGAAATAAGTGATCAAGATGTTAAAGTTTAAAAAAAATCTATCCAATAATTTTGGTCGATGCGCGCACAGTAGTGTAAATTTATCAATATAAAAATATAAAACTTCGAAACTACTCAACCGATCTCCGTGAAAGCTGGCATTTATGTATAATTTGGTCCAACTTGAGAGATAGATTTATATTTCGATTAATGGCCTCAATATTTTATAATTACAAATTAAATTATTGTCAATGTTGATTATTGTTATTAATTGAAAGTTTCATCAGCCTGAAACAGATGGCGTTTTAAATTAGTTTGTTGTTACAAAACTGTAGGACCGACTGTTATAGATGTCTCATAGATAGCGCCACGTTGTAACTTTGATTTTTTTTAAAGAACTTATAGACAGTAACACGTTACCTGGTCAGCTAGCTTATTTATAAAAGATAAATTGCATCACAGACAGCGCAGTGCGTATCGTCGTTGGAACTTACTTTCGCGGTGTCGGAACGTTTGGCCGACGGCCGCGTGTTGGAGCGCGAGCTGAAGCCTGGAGGGAGGGAGGTCGCCGTCACAGAGAGGAACAAGAAGGAGTACCTAGAGAGGGTCGTGCGGTGGCGCGTCGAGAGAGGAGTCGCCGAGCAAACAGAGTGGCTCGTCCGCGGCTTCCATGAGGTCAGTACACTCTACCATAGCGATGGCGGTCTGAGATAGATTAATGAAATAATCGATTTTTAGACATAGAAAAAACCGATTGTTTTCGTCGATATTAAACATCGAATTCGTACTCTGACACTTTAAAATCGTGATTCGATTTTTTCTATTTAGATAAAAACCAAATCATATAAAAATTATAATTAACAAAAAAAAAATGAAAAAAAAATTAAGAGACCGATTTTTGGATAATCGATCCTCTACAGATCATTTTTTTTAACCGATTCGGATCGATTTAAAAGTCGACTTTTTTGCAAAGAATCGCCATTCCTG